>PVJX010015431.1:0-42545 GCA_004027295.1 Dolichotis patagonum | reverse complement strand
ACATTGCAAGCCTGTGTTCAATTTTTGATAGTCTATCTTTGGTTTCTTTCAAGCAGTTTTGCCAGCTTTCTATGGAGTCTTTAGTTTCCTGATAATCTCTTTGAATTTGCTTCATGAATTCTAGGTTTTTTCTGAATTCTTCATTAAATTTTTCTCTCCATTTGTGTTCCTCCATTCTTCTGTCTGTGTCTTCTTGAGAAGTGCCCAGCTCTTCTTTTATTAATCTACTTATCTCTTGTTTAATTTGAATTAATATTTCAGTTTTGGTCCCGCTTACAAGGTCCTGAAGATATCTCTTTATGTCCACTAACGCTGTGTTTGATATTGCATTTTTGCTGCCCTCAATCTCTTTTGTATTTACCTCTCCTGGATCAATGTTCTCAGGGTTGGGGGCTGGGAGTTGTTTCTTATTTCTCCCTTTCGTCATGTTTTTGGTTCCTTCCGTACAAGTGTACAGTGTAATTCCCAGACCCTTTTCTTGTTGGTTAAGGCTCCTCTAGAGGGTGCAGGCTAGGAGCTTTAGCCCTCTTCAATAGGTTATCAGAGATTAAGTTCACTGTCGGGCAGTGTGCGCTAGCTCCTCCCCTCCGGGCCAGTCAACCTTTGCAGGCCTTCACTGTGTCAGTGTGCACCAATCTCAGGAAAGTAATTTGTAGTGACTCACTGGGTCCCCACCAGGGGCCCAGCCTAGTCCAAGCAGATTCCACCAATCCGCTCGGCAAGGGGAGCAACCAGCTGAAGCCACTTCCTTATGGAGTTAAAGCTATCCTTCCCAAATCCAACATGTCGTCCAGTCAGTTTCCCCTTTCCTGTGGGAGGGTCTTATTACCATCACTCATCGCATGTTGATGCCAGTCCCCAAGAACTGCTGGGCTCCCTGACCGCCGACTTCAGCGCGGCTGTGATGGGAATTTACGGTGTCTCTGGGTGGGTCGCGTGCAGGGCTGGTCCGGGTGAGCTGCACACAGGGCTGTTCAGCTCTGCGCTCCGGCGGCTCAAGCCAGTTGCTTCGGCGTGGATCGCTTGTTCAGGTCAGGCGGAATTCAGGTGGCTTGAGGAGGGCGCCGTGCTCGCTCATCTTAGCTTCACTGATGGTAGCCCCAGGACCTCATATTTGAGCGGTTTTTTGCACTTTAGTTTCTTCGTGGGTTGTGAGAGTCCATCTCTCTCTGTTTGGGTCTCTCCAGGGTGTTTTATTCTGGCATTTGAGCTGTTTCTCTCAGAGAGGGTCTCTCTCCTGCTACCTACCAGTCCACCATCACTAATATGATTTTCAAAAAGGAGGACATTTATATTATCCAATATTAAAACTTACTATTTAAGTTATAGTATTCAAGATCATGTGGTGCCAACATGAAGACAAACATACACAGAAGTCAGAGGAAGATAACTGAATCCAGAAATAAACCACACATTTACAGTCAAATGAGCTTTACAAAGGTGTCAGAGCAATTCAGGGGCAAAAGACAGGCTTTTCAACAAGTGGTGTTGGGACAACCAGATATCCACACACCAACAAGGCATGCAGACCCTTTCCTTGACCATATGCAAGGGTCTCAGAACATACTCCTGATGGGTAAGGGTGAACTATCATAAAGTGGTGGTTGTCTCGGGCTAGCAGTGCGACAAATGGACAGGAGAGAACATTTATGGATAATGGAAACATTCTAAAAACTATTTAACTTTGTACAGTTTTATTTTGTTCATGAGGGCATGGAGAAAACGAAACCTTTGTGTACTATACTGGTAGAACTGTGAAATGGGGCAACTTCTATAGAACACAGTATGGAGGTTCCTTAGAAAATTAAAAATAGAACTACCATACAATCTTGGAATACTACTTGCAGCAAATATCCGAGTAGGCACTGTGCCAATGAGCTGCATCCCCAGCCCTATTCAGCAAATATCCAAAAGAATTCAAATCAGACTCTTAAAAAGGCATTTATACACCCATGTTCATATCAGTACTATGCATAATTATCAAGGATATAAGCAATACAGTCCAGAACACTAGCATGTGCCTATCATGCCAGCACTTGGGAGGTAGAGGCAGGAGAATCACAAATCTGAGGATAGCTTGAGTTGCACAGCAAGTTCAAGGCCAGCATGGATTACACAGTGAGACCTAGTCTCAAAAAACTAAAGAGAGAGAGAGAGAGGGAGAGAGAGAGAGAGAGAACACGCACACAACACAACCCACTGGCAGATGAATGGATATGCAAAATATACTTAATACAATGAAGTATTATTCAATCTTAAAAAGGAAGGAAATTCTGCCATGGGCTAAAACACAGATGAACCTTGAGAAGGACCTTCTGCTAAATGAAACAAGCCAGTCACAAAAGAGAAACATATATTCCCAGGTATATGAAGCATCTAAAGTAGTCAAGTTCATAGAAACAGAAAGAATAGTGGTTACAAGTGGATGAGAGAGAAGGTCTCTATTATTTAATGGGGATAGACTAGGAGAGTTCAAAATAAAAAAATTCTACAAATCTTCTCCGCAGCAATGTGACTATACTTAACAGTCCTGAACTGTATATTTTAAAATGTTAAAGATGATAAACTTTATGTTTTCTGTTTTTTCATACAATAAAAGAGGAAGAGAAAACCAAGAAAGGATGATTTTGGGCCATGTGAGATTTAGAGTTAAAAAACAATGTTTTGTGGCAGTACAGTGGTAAAGAGCTGAGAAAATTCCAAGGGCAGGGTAAAACACAGCAGAGACACCTTTTTGTAAACAATTACCTTAAAGGATTGAGCTTTACTGTAATAAATAAGGTCATGTCTTCTTAATGCTTCATAATCAATCACTGTACATGCTGTTCACACAGCCACAGATATGATATGCACACACATTCTCACATGTGAATTCAGGTGTATACGAGTTCCCCTGGTCCCCAACACACACACAAATACACAACACGGGCTCAGGCAAAAATGTTATCCTACTTCTAGGACTAGCTTAGATAATATATAACTCTTTTGCTCTGTATTTTCCCTTTTGGAGAGGTACACTTCCAAGAACAGTAAGGAACCCCTAAGCTCAGGAGAGGAGATTTAGAGGAGATGTTGAAATCAACCATATCCAATATAGGAGCTACTGAAACTCAGGGGTCTGAGGAAGTCATGCATCCCTCAGTTGCCAGGTCTTCAGAATCACCCCAAAAGAGCACAAGACAGAGCTAGTTCTAGATGAGCTGTGAACTAAGAGCCATGAGTTTTTACACAATAGGCTTCATGAATGGGAGAATTAAAAGTAATTTTTCTTTTCTCTAAAAGTCAAATTATATAGATTTGGAATTGAGCAGATTTTGTCACTAACGATATGTTTTTCAAAATCATTACATTATGACTATCTTAAGTCAATAAGCTAAGACTTAAGAAAGCAAGCATATGTTTACCTGTCAGAAATAGCTCAATATTATAATCTTCCAAGCATGTCAGCCTCAGGAGACCATACAGCTGGAATGAATGTGACACTGCTCACAAAGGACTGTAACACTGGACTCATGTGGTGGTTTAACAGAAGTATCATCTTGCTAGCGTCCTCAGTGAAGATGCTATCCCTGCCCCAGACACAAAGCCCTACTTATAACAGCCAATAAATACTCATGGAAGGCTGATCAATATTATAAGTTCTATAACATCTCACAATCATTTTAAGAGTACAAACATCCCCAGTAAATAACTTTCTTCCAAAACTAGCATTTAAAAAGTTAGAAATGGTAAGGTGTTTTACTTTGGTACAGGACAAGTCACCATAGCTGTCACAAAAGCAGTTTCCAATTCTAAGCTCATCAAGCAGTTTAAAACAAATGTCATAGCCAGGCATGGCAGTGCATGCCTGTAATCTCAGCACCTGAAGGCTGAGGGAAGAGGATCACAAGTTTGAGGCCAGCCTGAACTATGCAGCATGATCGTATCTCAAAAAAGCAAAACAAAACAAAACAAAACAAAACAAAATGAACAACAATAAAAAACACCAGACCACACCAAAAAATATGGGTTTTTTGGTTTTATTTCTTTGAGACAGGGTCTCACTAAGTATTTCAGGTTGGCCCTGAACTCATTAAGTAGCCCAAGTTGGCCACAAATTTGTGGTGAACCTTTTGCCTCAGCCTCCCAAGTGCTGGAATTACAGATGTGTGCCACTATTCTCAGCAGAAAAATGTGATTTAGTAACTAAACAACATAAATAAGAAGGCAAGCCTGTTCTTTCACAGAATTATAGGTGGTCTTACATGAGTCCTGCTCCAGTGAATTCTGATCTACGTAAAGTCAAGATGAATAAGAATAAAACAGGCAAATTTACTGTGCTCTACTAGTAAGTTCACAAACACTGACAGCACTGTCTTTAAAGCATAGTTCACTGAAGGTTAAAAAAAAAAACCCATGAGGGCAGTGCAGCAAATAAACAAGAGAACAGATTTTCTTTAGACCAGATTCAAGTAATGCATATACAATCTTTTTAAGTATTGAGCAGAAGAGCAAACAACAACTACATTAAAAGAACAAATGATAGGCACATTAAATATTGCTATAACTTTAACTTTATAATGATGATTTTTTTTGGTTTGTTAGGTTAATTCTGATGCAAAGTGTGGAGAAAATGGTCAACTTAGCTGTTCAAATCTGCTGTGGATACAGACAAGCAAAGCAGACAGAAGCAAAGGGAAGAGTTCTCACAGGAGGCAGTCTGGGTCCAGAAGGCTTCTACAGAAGTATCCAGTCTTTCTAAAAATAACCTGGATCACCAAATCAGAGACGATGAGCATTTGGAAAAAAAGAACATCAGAAAGCACAAAGTATTCTAAATTTTCAGTTTTTATCAACTCCTCTTTAAAGCCAGAGGTTGGTGAATTATTTCAGTGTTGAGGATCATGAGATCTCAGTTGCAGTAATTCAATTCTGCCATATAGCCTGAAAGCAGCCATAAATAAGATATGAATAAATAATAATGGCTGTGACCCAATCCATTTTATTTATAGGCAGTGACATTTGAATTTCAAAAATTTTCACTTCAAAAACTATTCTTTTTATCATCAACCATTTAAGCATATAAAGTCATTCCTAGATCATGAGCCATACAAAAACAGGTGACAGCTGCTGCTGGCTGCAGGGTTCGGTATTAAGCAACTACATAAATCCCAGGTGTATGACAGTTGTTGTTCTCTTTCTTGCTAAAATTTAAGAATACAGACACTTAGCTAACACAAGCAAGTTTTGCTTTCACTCAGAAATAACCACAAACTGAAATGCAATGGTAACTAACCTCTAATTTAAAAAATCAGGTTTAAGGACTATGCAGTTAGATAATTAGATTTTAAGCACAGCAAACTGCTTGAATTAGAATAGAGAAAATCTATCAGAGACATCAGGACCTAGAAGTTGTATAAAAATGTTTTGATCCAAAGAAGCAACTACTCTCTGAGACTTAGAAAAAGAGTTGTTAGAGTGCCGGTATGTGAATTGGTTTTGTTTTGAATAGGAGTCTTGAGATTTATTTGAAAAATATTGTTTGCTTAACAGTTTCAACTTCCCTCAAAAGGAACATGAAGAATTATGTCTCACATTTAGTGGAAGCTTCAGGAAACAATAGGGACATGACTTGTATGACTTCTGAAAGAGGGGGAAAAAAAATCAGAACCAAAACATAAAAAGGCAGGAGGAGGTAGATGCCTGAAGAGATGGAAGGTATGAGTGTGGGGAGATGTAACAAGATTATCCTGTACACAGACCAACTCCCCACAAGGAATGTAGTTGTTATGTACTAAGAAAATAACATTTTTTTAAAGAAAGTTGTGTTTAGTATTATTCATTCATTTAATGTATTTTTCGTGCCTCCCACCCACTAGTTACTATTTAAGGGCCTGAGAATTCAGCAAGGAACAAACCCAAGTGCCACCCTTTGTGGAATTGTTTTTGTAGTATGATTTATTTTATTCTGAGGAAAAGACTTTAAACATTTAAAGTTATTTCTAGCATCTTAACCTCTTGGAGCACTTTCACATGTTATCCTTAAACAACCTCATTAAACGAGGCAATTAAGAAAGGTTTTACTATCACTAATTTCCCAGAAAAGAAACCGAGGTCTCCTGATTTTTAATCTGGTTTCCTACTATCATATTGCTCCCTTCTACTGTTTAAACAACTAAGCTACAGTTATGCAAAGCTGTCTCTTGATTCTGAAGTTCGCCATGGGTTCAAGCAACATGCCAACTGCTCCATGATTCTGTAATAACAATTTCCTAGTGTTTCTGCATGTTAGGGAAAAGGTGTGACTGCAGCCTCAAGGGTGCTTCTGGGCTGTCATTCAACCTCACTGATACTTTTTGCTTTACTAAATGGTTTAATAATATTTATACATAGGAGTAATTATGAGGGCTAAAGTTTCAGGGCACCATGAGTCCACAAAAAACATGAACAACACTTGAAGCTTGGCAAGGTGATGCATACCTACAAGCAGCACTCTGGGAGGCTGAGGTGGGAAGATCACTAAGCCCAACTGGGTAACTTGATGATTTAGCAACACTCTGTCTCAGAAATTAAAAAAAAAGAAGGGCTAGTATATCTCAGTATGAAAACCTTGGGTTCAGTCCCCATTAGTGACGGGATAGACCCTTGCATGCCAAATTTGTGTGGATCAAGGTAAGTCTCTGTTCTATGTCAAAAATGAAATATTAAAATATACTTTACCTCACAGTTTCAGCCTACCCTAAAATTTCTACTGGGATTTTAATTTCATTTCTTGGCATACAATAACGTTAAAACATAAGGTTTTTAAAAAATGTGTTTGCACATTTCTATATCCATGGCCACGATGATAGTTAAAAGTACTCTGGTATCTCACCTGGCCTATGGAAAAAATTCTCTAGCTGGCCTCTTTCTTACGGGAAGGTCTGCCATCTTTCAGAAGCTCTTGCCTCAGTGCAGCCACCCTCAAAGTGGCTCTGCCCTCTGCTGAGGTGCCCTGGCCCACCACCCTCACAGAAGAATTCCTAGTCACCCTCTGGCTTCCCCACCGAAGTCACTCGTGAGAAAAGCTCTTCTTAGCCTGCCAGTAACATAAAGTCAGACTATAAGGTAAAGATACCTTGTTAGAGAATTATTTTGCATATGCAAGACAAATACAAGTATGTGAGATATTATTTGTCAAAATTTCAAAATGAGCAGATCTTTTATATATAATGATACAATCTCAAAACTGGTCAGGAACCATGAAACCAATTGAGAACTCTTAGGAACTTTAAAGAGATCCCTAACCTTCCCAATATTTAGACCAAAACAGTGCCCCAGGTTCATCACTGAGAAACAGTTAAGCTCAAGGAGATGATTCTATCAACGAAACTATTTCAGACCTTTAGGAAGACAGTTATGTGGCTTCCATTATTTGGTACAAAATAAAACTTAATTTTGAATTAAGAAATGTCACAATTCTTTTAATTCCAAGTTGCACTGTTCAAATAGTTACAGTGAGAAGTTTTACAACAGCCTTCCTCAACCTGCAGGATGTTCTGCAAACAGATTTCTGATTTCAGAGCATCTAAGAAGACTGCAGATTGCATATAGATGTCCTGATAGTTAAACTCTTGGAGATTAGGAGGTTATTACTGGTAGAAAAAAAAATGCCATATTTACATAAACCAGAAGGTGATTTGCCTATACCTGAAAAAGCTGAAGATAAACAATGAATCAGAACGTCCACTCTTCCAAGGGGAAGATAACACCTTCATGTTTTTCAGAGGAAGAATATGATACTAGTAGCTCAGGATTTGTAACTACTGACATGTGTAAATATTTCCTAAGGAGTCAGACTTAATATGTACTAAATTATTGTCTTGTGAAATGATAAATAATAGAAAATATCAGTAAACCTATCAAAAAATTATATGAGTATCATTAACATTTCATTAAAAGTCTCAAGGTCTGAATTCTGGATAGCCTACTCAAACTATCTAAAACTAGGCTCCCTAAAATTGCACCCGATATCCAGCAACATGTACAACTTTTTAATTTTTGTATATTGGCTAAAAAAATTTGAATTTTAAAAACTAGCTTCTTTATCCTAAGTCAAATCTGCGTAGAGACTGAGTATGGAAGAGTACTGTTTGCAACTTGCATAGCTGCTAGAAAGTCCTCGGTAATTATTTGCTGAATACATGGAATTAAGAATATCTACAAGAGTTAAGAACTACTCATATTTTATTTGTACTGTACATATCTGAATGTTTAATATAGAGTTCTTAGTTTGTAACTCACACAGACAACCCTAAATAACCACCACAACAAATTTACTGAATATAATCTGTACACTACCCAGGTAATGCTTCAAAACATTTACTGCTGCACATGCTCATTCTAGAGGGAAAATAACCTGAAAGGAGTAAAGCCAACCATACTGTTATAGAGGTTAAAAAAGAGTATCAAAACAAACCTGGAGAAGCTATAATAAAAGACATAATAAAGGGTATAAATGCATGAAATTTAAAAAGCATGTAATATAGTTAATAAGAGATCATTAATACTTATAGTGCCCTCTCAAAACTTCTAGTAGTGAAAGACAGACAGAGAGAGAGAGAGAGACAGAGAGAGAGACAGAGAGAGAGAGAGAAAGAGAGTGTGAGAGAGAACAACAGCTGAGAGAATGAAAATGGGACATAACACATTATTATACATAAAACAAATTATGAAGACAGCATTATGAACTTTGTACAGATAACTTTTTTAAGATACTGAAGATCAAACCCACCGTTTGCTAGGCAAGTGTTCTACTAGTGAGCTACATCCCCAGCCCATGTGCTAGTAACTGAAAAGTTACATGACACTGGCAAATTCTTATAGTTATAAAAAAAAAACCTGACAAATTCTTACAGTTATAAAATGTTCCAAAGTGACCCCTCCCCCAAAAAAATTGTTTTCTGTTTTAAAATGTCAACTGCTAAATAGCTTCACACAAAAAAAGCTCTAGGCACTAGGAACTTCACTGTGGAGTTTAATAAAAAATTTTAGGAGACTATAACTTCATCTTTTATAAGCTCCTCCACAAATGCAAAGACAGAATGCTTTTGGGGGCCGGTACTGAGGATTGAACCCGGATCTTCACTCTAAGGACATCCCCAGCACTTTTTTACTGTTTCTTTTTATAAATTTTGAGACAGGGTCTCACTAAGTCACAATGTTGGCCAGGCTGGACTTGAGCTTATCCTCCTGCCTCCTGGTGTTCTGGGAATACAGATGTGTGCCACCATGCCTGGCTCCTAACTTTTTGAAGACAGTAAATTGAACAGTAAAAGCAAAATCATTAAGACAAAAAACAAAACCAAGAAATATTAACGGCCAATTTCACTTATAAACATACTCATAAGCTAAACAAAATATTAGCAGACAAAATTCAACAGTATATTAAAAGATGATCTACTTAGGTTTATTATAAAAATGTAAGATTGATTTTTAAAAAATAGGGCTGGGATGCAGTTCTGTGGCACAGCACTTGCCTAGTGTGTACAGGTCCTGGGTTGGATCCCCAGCACCAAATATGCCCCCGACATACAAATTAATGTAATTTACTACATTAGCAAAACAAAAGAAACTTCATATTAACCATTTCAATACAGAAAGTGTCTGACAAAATTCAGTATTAATTTGTGAGAAAAAGAAAGCACTATCTAGAAATAAGAAATAAAAAGAAATGTCTTTAACGTGATACAACCTACATAGCCAAATCAAACAATGCTAAATTAATGCTAAAAGTATTCTCTTTAGGGTTAATAAAAAAATACAAGAATGTCTCTACTACGTCACTTTTATTCTGTATTACACAAGTGGTTCTAGCCACCACAGCAAGATTCTTCTACCCAAAAAAAGTATGATTCATTTTTAAAAGTACAAAAATGGATAAGAAGAAACAAGCTGTCATTATTTCCAGATGATACAATTATCTAAGAAAAGTCTGAAAGAATATGAATACAAATTACAAGAACTAATAAACAAGTTAAACAAGATGAAGAGGTAGTAGACAAAGATAGAAAACCATTTACATTTCCATACAACAATAACAAATTGCAAGAAATGGTGAAAAAAGAATCTATTTGCATGACAGTATATGTTTACTAAAATTCACAGAATTGTACATTTAAAGGAGATACAAAGTGCATGTAAAATACGCTTTCAAAATGTAGGAAAAGGGGCACAATTTGTAACAACAAAAAATGCAGAATACATTTAATAATAAGACCTAATATATATAAGACCTTTCTCAGATAAAACTTTACTTAAAGACAGAAAAAGATATTTAAGTAAGTGGGACGACAATATATTCATGGAAAGAAAAATTCAACATTGTAAAGATGTCAATTCTCTCCAATTTTATCTTTAGATTCAATAAATTTTCAACAAAAAAAAATCTCAACAAAATCTTACAAGGGATTCAGGTCAATAAGCTGACTCTAAAGTTTATATGAAAGAACAAAAACAGTACTCCTGAAAAAGATTATTTAATCCTTTAATAACCAAAGTGGCAAGGGATAATCTGATGAACAGAATACAGAGCCCAAAACCAGCCCATTCAGATTGGGAAACCTCATTCTTAACAATATGGTCCTGTAGGTTAGTGGGTGAAGAAATGACAAATTGTCCAATAAATGGGCCTGAAATAGGTTGGTATTCAAATGAGGTGGGGATCACAAGGGAGTGAAGGAAGAACTGAGTATTCTTATCACATCGTACATAAAAACCTATTCTAGATGAATTAAAGATATACATAAAACATAAAAAATAAATAAAGGAGAAAGCTTGTCAGGGCAGGCAAGATTTTTCTTTTAATTTAACATAAAAAATATTAACCAAAAAGGGAAAATGTAACAAATCTAACAGCAAAAATGAATTAAAAGAATAGGTAAGTTGCATTATGGAACTTGATTGGTGGGGTGTGGTCTCAACAAGAAGCAAGCAACAGAAAACTGAAGGAAAAACAACAACAAAAACTATACAAGACAACCAATCCAACTACAAAAATCAACAGGCAGAGTGTCTGTGCACAGAAGGACAAGTGGCCTGGGATGGAACCTGGTGTCTCACACACACTAATCACGTGCTCTACCACTAAGCCCCACCCCAGCCCCAACACGTGTGATTCTGAGTGATAGGTGATCCATACTGAAGAAGAGCTAATGCACTCCTGGTGAGAGAATACCTGCACAAGGACTGGGACACTAGGGCGCCACAAAAGGAGACACAGAATTGCAGTGCAGTATTTGACTCTGTAATACTGACTATAAATGCTATTATTTGGTTTTAATTTTAGATTGAAAACTTAATCTCATGAGACTCACTAATGGTCACAGGATAGAAAAATTATCAGCATTCATAATATGAAAGTTACGGCACTTAGGAGGCAAAAGGAAAAATAAGACACAAGATACTAATTTGCTCAGTTGATGCAGAAGTTGAAGGAAGTTATAAATTGTTTTGGATTATTTAAAATTACAAAGCCAGCTAACTTAAAATGGAAATATGATTATGAAAAACTGGGATGAGCTGGTATGTAGCGTTATAATGAAGCTGATTCCTTATGCCCACAATGTAATTCAATAATACCTCCTAAGTCAAGAAACAGCACTCCACATACATGACTTAGCAATATGGAAGCAACACCTAGTAGACCTAAAACCCAAAAGAAGTTAAAGCATGAAAGAGTATGCTTCATTCATTGTAAGCTCTTCTGTATTACTGGATTTTTAATCCACATGTATGTATGTTTTTAATATAAAAGTTATTCAAATTTCTGAAAGAAAAAAAGACATCCCCAGTAGCTCATTTAGTCAAACTACCATCTGTTTAGGTAGGTAAAAGGAAATGAGTGTTCACTGCAATGGAAAAACTTTCACGTATTTGATAAAGACTAATATGCAACAACCTGCCAACTTTATCCAGCAGAGTAAACTTACTATTGTCATCATTCAGAGCGAAGAAGTCAATGGAGAGGCTGAATCCTATCCTTCACTGTTTCTTTCATCCTTACCTTTCTCTATTTAACTTTCTGGTCCCAACTTTGCTTTATTTAGTACAAATATTCAAATATCTCTCTCTCTCTCTCTCTCTCTGTGTGTGTGTGTGTGTGTGTGTGTGTGTGATTTTTAGACTAATTTTATGCTAATTTTCTCTTAATTTGAAAAAGCAAATTAAGTTGATTTTCATTTCCCTATCATGAAACCCAGTTTAAATCTCTCGAGATTAGAGCTGTGGAGAAGAAACAGTCTCTACCACTGACTTAAGAGAAGAACACATAATGAAAGACAGTCTAGTTTGATAGTACAGTAATTACTCTTTCATGTATTCACATTTCTGGAGACTGCAACATTACTCAAGTGTCAGGAAGGTTCCCATCTATTTATGGTGCTAAAAAGAATGAGAGTGTAAAGTCCGAGTTCCCCATTGAAATGAAAAAGCTAAAAGTTCAGTGTTAATGTTATGTAATATTTGGGATTTGTGAGTTCCCCATTTTGGTATGGCCCACATACTAAAGTAAGTATAGTGTATACTTACACTATATGTGCAAGGTCAAGTGGTTTCTCTGGTTGCTCAGGAAAAACAGGATGTGCAGGTTCTCTGGAGGGTACGCACCCCAAAGATTTACTAATTGCATGGCTCAGCTTCTTTGCAGGGGATTTCTGTGTCAAAGTAGAAAATAAGGACATATGAAATTATCTCTTCAAAAGAATGGCAATGAACTTCAAAAGAGCTTGATGACAAGAGTACAGAAAATATCTCTTCAGAGTCAAATCAAGTTTCACTACAATCAACAGTAACAGGCCTTGTAGAAAGGAACTCACAGTGATCTCCAGGTCGGGTCACTTGTGGGCCCTTCATCTATACTGTGAAGTCACATTATCACGTTGATGTTAACTGTCTTTCTGGACAGCTGTACCTATCTTTGCATGAATTCCTTCTTTTGATGCTTCTATCACTTTTGTAAGATGTTAAAGTTAATTGATAGAGTCAGAACTTCTTGATGGGCTATAATACTAAATGGGTAAGATAATGCTAAGAGTACACGACTTATGGGTGTTAGCAAATTAGTTAAGCCACACCACCCAATGTTAAAATATTCCTAAATAAATATAAGGCAGAACATTTGTTTTTTAGGGTCTGGGTATATAAGCAGATACAAATGAGAACACTCACACAGGAAGTCAGGATCAGTCCCATGACTTTACAGTATGACATATCAAGAGATAAAAAAAAAACTTGTGAGCTGGGCATGATGTCAAACACCTATAATTCTAGCACTCACAGGGCTATGGCAGAAGGATTATGAGTTTGAGACCAAACTGGACTACAGACCAAGTTCAAGCTGGCATCCTAGAATTTTTATTTTTACTAACATTTTCTCTGACAATCAGAACACCAAATCCCAAGATTATTAAGTCTAAGATAGTAAAAATGCACGGAAGTAAATAAAATTATACAAGTTAGTTACATAGAACATTACTTCCAAAGCCTCTATTTACCTTTTCAGGGGGCAACAGTGAGGTAAAATTATCCTTCCAGCCCTTTTAAAACTCTGTTTAAAGAAGTTTCTTTACATAAATGATGATGTGCATTCAATTCTCTTTAAATAACACTGTAGCCTGAGATTTTGGCAGGACATTAACTGCAAAATAGAGTTTAAGTATTTCATTCTACTTCCTCTGCAGTTTATTAACAAATGTGCCACTTGAAGCACTGTGGCTATGTGCTTCATCAATGCCGCATCTCTACTTGACTTTTATATGCTGACTGCTGTAACAATCAACACGTACTAAAGAAAAAATTGCTTGCCTTTAAGAGCATACAGGCAAAGATAGTTGATATGTGTTTATAGTAAAAACTGAATAACACCAATTTCTTTAGATGCTTCCTATGTTGGCTCCACATCACCTTTTACATTCCCTTCGACATACTAAATTCTGGGAAAAGTCCAGGTATAACCCAAAGAGAAACAGGGAAGACATTCTGAAGTTCTTCCCTAATGGCTCTCTACTTCCTTTTGCCCACTTATTAAACTTTTAAGGAAGTAAAGAAAGGAGTAAGGGAAGAAGAAAAGCAGTCCAGGCCTAGGAACTAGTGTCTCCTCTACCTTACTTCAACTACAACACTAGTGATACTCTTTTGGGTCTGTGTACTTTCTCCTAACTGTAAAAATGATGTCAGAGAGAGACTTTAACCTAGAAAATTAACTCTACAAACACTCTCAAGCAAAAATTTTCAACCTTTTTGAATTTTCAATATCCTAATCTACTTTACCTGATTTCAAAATACTTTCCATCATCTCTTACAAATACTAAGGGTCATATATATATAGAATATAGCGAGAGAGGTATAAAATGTACACATACAATTTTTGCCTTGAATTCACTATGTAGCCCGGGTTGGCCTCAAACACAGGCCAAGCCTCCTTCTTCATCCTTACAAGTGCTAGAACTGCAAGTGTGCACTACCATGACCAGCTTTCTACACACAGTTTTAGTACATGTGCTGTCAAAGCAAGCACTATACACACAGTTTGAAGTCATAAAACCTATAAAAATTATAGTACCCATCTACCCACTAGTCTGCCTAAGAAACAGAACCTAACAGTCCCTGTGAAGCTTCCTTGTGGGCCCTTATCCTAACAGAAGCTCACTTACCACACCTTCTTCTCTCCTGGTAATCACTGTCCTAGATTTTTGAATTGATCACTTCCTTGGTTGTATTATTTTAGCAGTTATGGATGCATAATACACTAAACATGCTGAAAACCTACATACTTACATATATATTTTCTGTAACTTGCTCTTTTCACTAAAAATTGTTACAATTCATCTATGTAGATGCCTATAGAGTAACTGTAAGTCATCTATTTTCATCAATTGGTGAAAGTATTTCATTACTTGATTACTCATAATTTACGTATCTGTTTCACTGTTGACGAATCTTTGGGTTGTTTTCATTTTTTCCTTGTCATTCATAGTGCTGTCAATACCCCATACACACTCTATTCCATGTTTCTTGGTGGCCAGTGTTAGAATTTTCTAGGACTGAAGTTACTTACAGGTGCCTATGGGTATATGAAATCAAATTTACTAAGTACTGCCAACCTGCTTTACAAAGTGGTTACGCTAATTTCTACTTCTATCAGCTGTACAAGTTTTTGAAACACCACGTTTTGGTCAACGCTTGCTACTGCCAGACATTTTAAACACTTGCCGTGGTATTGTGGTTTTAATTTATGATTCTCTAATAATTAAAAATACTGAGTCTTCCTATTTCACAGGCCACTGTGTTTCTCCCATGAAATGCCTATTCTCATTTTGCCAAGGGCTGCCTCTAAGAAAGTCAGATGGCACAAACGTTTCCTCCTTTCAGCTTCTTAGTCTGTTATGCTTTTGAATGATAGCACTGCTGCCTTTACGTATCAGCATTACCAATTTAGTAGTCTTTTCCTTAATTTTTTTGTCTTAAGAAATACTTCCCTCCCTCAGGTCATAAAGACATTTTTCCACACTGTCTTCTAATGTTTTACAAATCTTACCTTTTGTATTTAAATATGTATCTACTTAGAGCTGAGTTTTGATAGGTATGAGTAAAGAATCTAATGCTGCCTTGTATGGATAATCAATTGTCTCATTTAATAAATCATTTCTTCCTATTAGAAGAATATTCTATTTCTATCCTGTACCAATACCATAGTTATTTAATTATTTACTCTTAGACAGTGTAAGTGCCCAAACTCACATTCTTCTTTAAAGGTGCCTTTTTAGTGCTGACCCTGTTTTGCACTTTACCTAGATTTTAGAATCAGTTTATCATTTACCATATACACACACACACCTACCACACCATCACCACCACCACCACCAACAGCAATACTGCTGGGATTTCAATGGGGACTGATAGAATCGATAGATAATTTTGCAAGGAACTGACATCTTTACACCTGAATATCCCTTTCCATGAATGTGTTTATTTCTCCATGTGTTTGAGCATTCTTTAATGTCTATGAAGATTTAACTTTTAAATTTAAAAGAATTTAAATTCTTTAAAGAATTTACGCATCTCTAATACTATTCCTATTTTTATAGTCTTGCAGCCAGCAACCCTGCTAATTGACTGATTACAGTGCTGGGGACTTAACTCTGGGTCTTCACACTGAGCTACATCCTAGCCCTTTTTAAACTTTTGAGACAAGGTCTCACTAATTAGTTAAGATGCCTAGGTTGAGTTCTAACTATCAGTCCTCCTGTCCCCTACAGTGCTTGGGCTCACCATCAGGCCTGACTTATTTTTCAATTGTGGCAAAATAAACTAAGCCAAAATTTATCATCTTTAATTTTTTTGGTACCAGAAATCAAACTCAGGACCTTGCACCTGCCAGATAAGCACACTGCTGAACTATATCCTCAGCTCCTCGTTTTTAAAAATACAGTTTAGCACTGTTAAGCATATTCACACTGTTGTGCAACCTATATCCAAATGTTCCCAATCTACAGAACTGAGATTATATACTGTAGCCATTAAACAACAGCCCTTTGTCCCACTGCCCAGCCTTGATAACCACAGATGATGGATCCCTGGTTTGCCTTCACTTGTAGGCTATCGTTAATAAAAAATGCTGCTATAAATATGAGTGTACAAAGATCTTACCTTCAATTCTTTTGAATATTTACCCAGAAACAGAACTGCTGGATGATAAGGTAGTTCTACATAAGCTTGTGAGGAACCTCCCTCCTTTTTTCCATAAAAGCTACACCATGTCACTCTACCAACAGTTCATGAGGGTTCCAATGTCTCCACATCCTCAATACAGTTTATTATTCTTCTTTTAAATAATTCAGTAGCCACCACAATGGGTGTGAAATGAAGCTAACTACAGTTCTGATTTCCATTTTCCTGGGGGTTGGTAATGTTGAGCATCTTTTCATATCCCTGTTGGTCCTCACCTCTAGAGAAACATCTTTTCCAGTCCAGTGCTCATCTCTCAGTTGGGTTGTAGGTGTGGTTATGTTGTTGAATTATAACTTTTTATATATTTTGGATATTAACTCTTTTTAAAATACCTGATTCTAAGGTATCTTCTCCCATTTTATGGGGACTCTTCACTCTGCTGTATATTTAATGCACATAGTTTTAAGTGTTTGTTTTTGTCTTTTTGAGACAGTTTCCCTATGCAGGTTAGGCTGGCACTGCACTCACTTTGTAGCTCTGGCTGGTCTTGAACTTGCAGTGATCCTTCTGCCTCAGCCTCCCAAATGCTGGGATTACAGGCATGTGCCACCACACCTGGCCAATTTTAAGTTTTGATGTAATTCAATTTTTTAAGTTTTGTTGCTGCTGATCTATTTTACCTCTGATTTACCCAGAAATTTTTTCAGATTTTTCTAAATTGACAGTTAACATAACGTAATAATTTTATTTTCTTTCCTTCCTATTCAAAAACCTTTCTTTTCCTTCTTTACTGTGCTGTTTAAGAGTCCTAATAGAACACTGAATCTTTATTCAATGATAACAAGCCTCCTTGCTTGTTTTCCACCTTCGCATGCACTGTTTTGACATCTCACCAGTAAATGTAATGGATACTACTGATTATTAGAAACACTTACTACATCACATTAGATTAAGGAAGTTTCTTCTAGACTGCTAGGAGTGTGTATGTGTTTTAAATCATTCATGGATGTTGGGTTTTATAAAATATTTCATGTAAATCTTTTGAGCTGATAATCTGTATTTAACACCCATTATTCTATAAATCTATGGTAAGTTACAATGATACATCCTTAGCCGCTTGAGTAAAATAAGTGTGGTCATGATGTATTTCTTCTGTGAACATTGTTGGGTTTGGTTTCCTATGTTTTGTTTAGATTTCATTTATGAATGCAAATGGCTTGTAATTTTCCTTGTCTTGCTGACTTTGTAAGTTTTTGGCACCAAGGTTAATACAGCCTCAAAAATGTAATTAGAAGCCATATGTGGTGGTGTAACAAATATCAGCACTCAGGAGGCTGAAGCAAGAAGGTCTTAAGTCTGAGACCAGTCTGGACTATATAGGGAGGCCAAGACAAACTTGGACTACCTGTCAAAGCCCTGTCTCCTCTACCTCCCCCCAAAAGGAAATCAGAAATGAAAATAAAACATGTATCACATAAAATTTACTATTCTTTTACCTTGAGATCCTTTTCTAAACATTTATATACTTATACCAAATTTCTTTTGCTTAGTATTTTGTCTGATACATTATTTTTATCTTTTCCAGCTTTTCAATGTCCTTGTTCTTTTTTTTTTTTTTTTTTTAACTATTTCCTGTAGACAGGACAGAACCAGATTTTTTAAAATATCTAGGAGACAACTGTTGTTTTATATCTGAAAAATTCAGTTAATCTACTTATTAATGATGTAGTTACTTATTAATGATGTATTACTTTTATTCATTTCTATGGCTTATTATGTCACTTGTTACGTTTTTCTGTTCTTTAGGTTTCATCATTTTAATTTTCTTCTGCTTTTGGAAATTTTATTTTTTGAGTTGATTGTTCTAATGGCTGCTTTAAAAAAATAAATGAAAGTAACATTTATTGAGAACCTACTTTATGTTATGGGCTCATTTAATACCCACAACAGTCTTATGAATTAGATGTTAACAGTCTCAATTTTAAAATGCAGAAATCAGAGCTCAGTGCAAAAACCAAAGCTCATATAGTAAGGCCTACCTTTTTTTTTTCAAGGTAGAATAAATATAGCCCCTCAACAGGTAAAGTTACATTAAAACATGTACAGGTTGAGAGAGACCGCCCAGGGCAGTAAGAAACTTGTTAGAAGGAGCTAGGGATAAAGAGACAATCATGGCCCAGTACCACACAGAGGGACGGATGAGGGATGTGCACAAGATGAGCCACAGGTGGGGACACAGCTTCCGAACGGAGGAGCATGGAGACCCATGTGACTTGTGCCACAATTGTTACTCTGAGTTCCTGTGCTTGGCTGGGACCTGTTTTCATCAGATAACCACGAACCAGCACCTTTAAGAGGCTCTAAAAAAACACTTTTCTTGAACTTGAATCACTGTATTTTCAATCAGCCTCAAGCTAATTTCTGACAGCACACTCTTCAGCTAGGGCATATACTGACAGGCCCTGACACCAGGGGGATAACAGCCTAATAGAAAAAGCTCAACACTGGTGCCTTTGAGGCCATTCTTGTCATTTTTACTTTCAATTACTCTCTCTGAACACATCATCTTGAGCCACACCACATGAAAGGATTCAAGCACAAAAAATCTCCCCAGCAGGGGGCCCTTTGTGCAAAGCCTACTAAATCCTCAGCTAAGTCAGGAATCTTCTCTACTTTAGCATAAGCATTTATCCACAATGTTAATCAGCATGTCTGTCTTCATTTAATTCTTTAAATCTAATCATGCCTCAACTAGTTTCACAGGATAGTTGTTTAGAACTTTAGCTGCATGTTATTTTAAGCCTACCAAAATTAGTCATTAGCCAATGACTATTAGTATTATTAACTTGATGGTTAAATTTACCCACATTTATCAATTCCACTGCATACCAGTTGTTCTTGCATTTCGATTCTTTGTCCTTCAATTTCTTCTTTTTCCCCCTCAAAGTTTAACTTTCATTTATTCCTTCAGTAATATTTTCCTGAGGACGAACTTGAGACTTTTCCTCAAAGTATCCTTCTTTGTTCTTGAGACGATTAATCAGCTGCATAATTCTTAGTTGATCTTTTCATTCTATCTTCAAATCCTTTAATTGACTTTCATATTTCTCATCTTTTATCTATCTGTGTTCAGTATTCTCCATAAGGCTTATTTTTTCAGATATGCTTTCCATTCTCTGATTTTCACTTTAGCCATCTCTTAATTTGCTACTTAACTCCTTCATTTAGCTTAACTTTAATGATTTTTATTTCTAGAAATTCAATTTGGTCTTTGTTTCTTATTAACTCACTTTATTTAATGTCATTATTCCTAACATTACTTCTTTAATTTTGTTAACATAACATTTTCTAAGATTCTTGGGGGGCTAAATTTGCTTTTTGTGTGTGTGCTTGCTGATTTTCCCTCATACATTGCTCTCTGATTAGGCTGACACATTTTATAATGAGCTAACCTTTAGTAAGGTCTGTTTTCTGCATGGGAGCCTCATCTAACCAGAGTGCAGAAGTGGGAATACTACAGGGTTTTGTTTTTTTTTTAAATTGTTTTTTGGTTTATTTTGTTGTTGTTGCTACATAGATAGCAAGAAGCAGTGATACCCAACAAAGCTTTAAGGAATGACAAAAACGTATTATTTCTGCACTGTCAAATATGGTAGTCTCTAAACATGTGGTTATTGAGCACCGGCAATCTTGCTACTGTGACAAGAGGACTGAATTTTTAAATTTTATTTATTTTTAATTAAACAGTGACATGTGGCTAATGGCTAGCACACCAGAAGGTGCAGCTTGGTTGAAGATTTATATTGTTATATTGTTTTGGGGGAATTTCCATGCAACTTAGTGGCAGAAATTTCAACTGGATATTTCTGTTTGGCAAAAATTATGGTTTCAATTTTTCAAAGTTTTTGTTTTTTGTTTTCTTTTTTTCCTAGAGTCTGGCAATTACATATAATGGACTTCTGACTTATGAACTTGATTTGTTTGTGAGGGCTGGTTGTAACTCAAGTTGGCTGTAAGTCAAGACTATTTTTCCCATAAGAAATAATGAAAATACCCCTAATGCTTTCCAAACCTCCCAAAGAACCCCTTAGCTAACATTTTCATAATGAAAATGGGTTGTATAACGTGCATAATTTACCGGAAACACCAATAATTTTACTAATATAATTACCAAGAAATTATAAAATATGCATAGTTTACTAGAAACAATTTCATACAGTACTCACTATTCAAGTTGATATCTCTGGCTTGCAGGAAGGGAGGATGACATGGAAGGAGGTTATGGTTTGGAAGGAGAGTCCCCTTCTATAAGAACATCAGGAATCCAGCTCTCTGTTGCCCTTTCTCTCCTTGGGGGAGTCTGTGAACCACCAGGACCTGCTTCTGACTCACTGAGTCTCAAACTTTTCAGAACTAAAAACTGGTCTAAGGTTGTCTATCTTTTCTTTAACTTTGTTCTGTAGTGATGTGACATTGAGCAAGTCATTAAGCAAGTCAATGCAAAGATTGGCTTTTTCTCTCTCCAAGTACATTTTCTCTACAAAAGTCCGTAGCTCTGTCCATTTTCTCAGGATTTCCTTTATTTCAGAAAAACTTTGCTGCACTGACTGTTGGTACTCCCCATCCTCTTTGGAGAGTTCCTCAGATGCCATTCTCTGTTGCTTGGGCAGAAGTTGCTGAAGCTCCTCTGCAGACGATTCCTCTGCGTGTTCCTCCACCAGTTCCTCGACATCACCACGGTCCACCTGCAAGCCCATGGACTCTTGCTATAGTGACAGTGTCATCAGTCACAGGGTCAGCTGAAGGCTCAGGCTCCTCTACAGCCTCCACAGTCTCACCTGTATAAATTTAGGCTACACTTTCTTCTAGGCAGACCTCAGTGTGCTTAGAGACACACTGGCCCAGGATTTCTCAGTTAACCCCCCACAGGAAAGGGTGTTGTAAGGCTCCTTCCAGAACTCTTTAAGGGTTAAATCTGTATTTGAGACCATCTAGAAGCACTTCAGGAACAGTTTCTTAGTAAATAGCTTCTTAAAGTCAGCTGTAACTGCTGACCCACAGGGTACAGTGGAGGAGTTCTATTAGGTGGGAGGAACTCAACTGACAGCCACGGGAATTCTTCAGTCAGTTCTGCTTCCGAATCTCATGGGTGAGCACTGTCTGTGATGAGGAGAGCCTTAAGTGGTATACTTATGTCTTCCAGATACTTCTTAACAGTAGGACAGAAAGCCTCTCTGCCCCACTCAAGAAAAACTTCTCTTGTTACCCAGGCTTTTGCATTAGATCTCCACATGACTCCAGCCTATTCTTCAAGATTCCGTCTTCTGCACACTCTAGGGGGTCTCAGGGTGATAAATTAAGAGAGACTTCAACTTGAGCTCACCACTCATATTGGCACAAAGCAACAAGGTTAGCCTATCCTTCACAGGCTTGTGGCCTGGCATTCTCATCTTTTCCTGGGTAATGTCTGTTTTCCTGGGTGTTTTCTTGCAAGAGAGGCCAGTCTCACCCCAGATGGAGACTTAATAAGCAAAAGTCACTTCTTTGTGTCACTTGTTTTGAAGTGGTGTATGTAATTTTTAGCATCCCTTTTATCAGCACTGGCTGTTTCATCATGCCTAGTTATAATATGAACTCACTTTAAAATCATGAAACCACCCCTTACTGGCAGGAAAAGTTTCACCATTATCACTTGATGAATTATTGTTTATGAAATCTGCATTTTTTTTCCTAGTTTCTCACAAATTATAGACTCAGGCCTTTCATTTATCCACACTAATACAGTAATAGCCTTTGTATCTCATCTACCACTGTGGATCATGACTAATTTAAATAACATCTTCAGCAACACTAGCTTCCTTACACAAATCTTTCCTCTGTAATATTGTCAAGATGGTGGTTTTGACATGAACACATTAGTGAGATTGGCCATACAAATGCCACTCTCATATTTCTTCACAGTTCCCTTCTTCTTTTTGATTGTGATTGCTTTCTTTACCTTCTCTTTCTTAGCTTGTTTTCTAGCTTTTGGGGGGCCATTTTGAGAGTAGTAATTATAGCGATTATACAAAGCACTGACCAAAATCACATTGTAAACATGTGCACCTGGGCTCAGACTGATACCTATGTATGCTTACATATGCTTTTCTGACATCCCAAGGCTTTGTTTATAACACAGGTGGCCAGCATCAGGTCATAACTCAAGACTTTGGTCATAAGTTAAACCTAAAATTCTGGTTGTAACCAAAGCTGTTCGTAGTGTGAGGCTGACTGTAACTCAGGGGTCCACTGTATTTCTTTGTACCCTCTCTGGGACAGTGGATTTTTTTCTATTCCCTCTTTCTTAAGAAAGCAGCTCTTCTAAAGTCTTAGCCATTAGAAAAAAATTAGTTCTCCATATGTTGAATATACCCATTATAGATTTTTTTACATCATGGGTTACTAACCGCTGGGACCTAACTTTAGTATGGACTCTAACTGATCCCCGGGATTCCACCACCTTAGGTTTAATTCTAGTATCAAGGGATTTCAATGTTGACTCAAACTCAACTCGGCAATTTGATCTTGTTGTATCTGATTCAGTATGCACGTCTCTGTTAGCGGGGAAAGCAGTCTACCAAGTTGCTGGAGTTAGCAGTTACGTTGGTGCAAATATCTAAACTGCAAGTTGAATTATGCTTGTATTTCCAGGATAAGTGTCAAACTGATCATATTCAAATTAACTTAGTTATTTTTTTGAGAGTGTCTCACTGTGTAGTCCAAGCTGGCTTTGAACTCACGATGTAGGCCAGACTTGTCTCGGACTAATAGCAATCCTCTTGCCTCAAATGCTGGGATTATGGGTGTGTGCCACCAGGCTTGGCAATTTACTAACTTTTAAAAGTCGAGATACTCCATTTATATTCTATGTGTGTTTTTTTTTCCCCCACCTATATTCTAAAGTGAGAGATGGGTTACAATTTTCTTTTTTGGTGCTGTTCTTGCACATTTGGTGACAGTAGTAAAATTGATTAGATAGGTTCCAACTTTGTGCTCTGGAGCAGCATGTCTTCCTCAAAGGTTTGAGACAACTCACCTGCCTGGGACAGAGCTTTCATGAAAGAATAGACCTTTGATGATCATTCCAATATTTTTCACTTACTTGTGGACTATTCATAGTTTCTAGTTCTTCTTGTACTAAATTTGGTAATATCCATTTTCCTGAAAAATTACTCATTTCACGTTAAGTCTTTCAATTTACCAATATAAAGTTTGCAATATTTTCTAACAATGACAAAAAAGCAAAACTGTTTTAGATCCAAATTCCAGTTTTCCTTTTGTGTGTGGTTTTTTTTTTTTTTTGAGACAAGGTCTTACTGTGTTGTACAAGCTGATCTTGAAATTACTTTTGTAGCCCAAGATGGCCTTCATCTCACAGTGATCCTCCTGCCTCAGCTTCCCGAGTCCTGGAATCACAGGCATGCACCATGATGCCTGGCTTGTTTTTATTTCTCAACTTTTTTGTGCTTTTAAAAAAACTACACGTCGGGCTGGGGATTTAGCTCAGTGGCATAAGCGCCTGCCTTGTAAGCAGGCAGTCATGAGTTCGATCCCTAGTACCGATAAAAAAAAAAAAAAAACTACACGTCAAAAGATCTATTTTACTATTTTTTCAAACATTATTTTGTTATATTGATCCAGTTTCTTTCAATTTCAATCATTTTGGGGAGTTCATTTTTATTTTCCCTTTTATTTCAGTTTTATCAGTTCTTTTTTTATTTTTAGAAAGTTAAAATTTAAATTCATTTAGTTTCAACCTATTTTCTAGGAATTATGCAAACAGTTATCATTTGAGGTGTCATTTGAGATGTTTGGACATGAGATGTCATTTGAGATGTTTGGGCATGTAGTCCAGATAGTTTTCAATCTATTTTGTTACTCTTGATTATGCATTCTCCTTACTTCATGAATTTATAAGTTTATTAAATTTTATGACTTTCGGCCGCCTGAAGGAGAGAGACCCTGGTGCATTGGGACCTGCATGGTGTGGTTGACTCCGGGTGCTGGGGAACAAGGAGCTCCACTCCTCTGGGGGCGGCTGAGAGTGTGGCCGACTTTCAGCAGCCCAAAGGAGAGAGACCCTGGCACATCAGGACCTACACAGTGCGGCTGACTCGGGGGGCCGGGAGAACAAGGAACTCCCCCCCTTTCTGGGGGCAGCTGAGAGTGTGGCAGACTTTCTGTGGCCCGAAGGAGAGAGACCCTGGCACATCAGGACCTGCACCGTGCGGTTGACTTGGGGTGCAGGGTGACTGTGATCCTGCCTGCATGTGGGCTGAGAATCAGACATCTCATGTCCTCCTGTCCCCCGTCCGTTTTCCCCCTCCCCTCCCCCCTGCCTAGCAAGTGGGAGCCAGTGAACTACACATCTTGTGAAAAGATTGGCTATGTTATTTAGTATGAGCTCCCCATATGCAAAGATAAGGACAACCATTTGGAAGAAAACAAGAGACAATATGACAGATAGTGAAGATCTCTGGTTGTCTAGCTTTGAAATTTGTTTTCTTATGTCGCATTCTGTTCTGTTTTGTTGTGTTTAATTTTACTCCCTTTTAAAATAAAATAAAAAATTATTAAAAAAATAATATTTTATCCAGTGTATGTTCAGGTGGTTGCTAACTCATAATTTTACTGCACTGTGGTCACAGAAGCTTCCTTGTAAGTGAAGGCAAGAAGTACATCAGGGAGCAACGCATGTGCAGGGGAATGAGCTTTTCACAGAAAGAAGATCAGGTAAGATGTTCTAAAATGCAAATCCGGCTGATACGTTGAAGGAACGGCATGAAGTGCAGAATCCTTGATGTGGAAAGAAGGGAAGGGAGCAGGAACTGAGGAAAGAGAGCTAATGAGGCAAGGTCACGGGCGCAATGTGGGGCCTTGCATGCCACTTTAAGGATGGAGTGATGGGTTTTTAAACAGAATGAGACCATAAAACACACACACACAAACATATTTACACAGTCATACAATTTTACTAAGAGTAAACAGTATTATACTGGTATCGACTTTGGGAAATTATACTTTTAGCATTTAGAAGTCTCCTCTCGTCCTTTATTTTTTTCACATGCTTTTTCTTATTAGTACATGTTTATAATACATAATGTTTACACTCATTGTGTAGAGTTGGTGCATGTACAAAACTCATCTTACTTCCCTTTTACATCCTCTCGTTCCTCCTACCCCTTGGCCCCCCTCCCACTTGAGAAAAAATATCACTACTTCCTGTTATCCTTTGCTCTTTCTTTGCATCTTGTGTTTCTCATATAAGACAAACCATGCAATATTTAAGCTTGTGTGCCTTATTTATTTCCCAACATTATGGCCTCAAATGTATTCATTTTCCTACAAATGACTCAAATTTACCTTTCTTTATGACAGAGTAGTATGCCACTGTGTGTAAATAACACATTTTCTTCATTCGTTCATCTATTGATGAACACATAGGATGCTTTCAAGATTTAGCTATTATTATGCTGTTATAAACATAGGTATCCATGTATTGCTGTACTATGATGTGTCCAACTCTTTTGGAAAGACACCTAGAAGGGGAATAACTGAGGTGAATGGAATTTCTAGCATTAGTTTTTGAAGAATTTTCATGTTGATTTCCATAGTGGCTGCACTAGTTTACATTCCCAACAATGTAGAAGGTTTCTTTTTCCCTGCAGCCTCATTGGCATTTGTTATTATTTGATTTTTTGAGGAAGGCTATTCTTTCTGGGATAAAATGGAATCTCGGTGCTGTTTTAATTTGCATTTCGGTAGTGACCCATAATTTGAGCACTTCTTCATGTACTTATTGGTCATGTTTACTTCCATGAAGTGTCCATTAATTCCAGTGGCCAATTTTTTGAAAAGTGTGCCTTTTATTTTGGGGGACCTAATTTTAAAAAAATTTTTTTTTATTCTTTAACATTCTAGATATTAGTCCTCTGAGGAATAGCTGGCAAACTTTTTCCCCATTCTGTAGGTTGTATTCTCACTCTGTTGGCTGTTCTTTTTGCTGTGCAGAAGCTTTTGGTATGATCCCACTTTTTACATTCTTGGTACTATTTCCTGTGCAACCAGGGTTCTGTTCAGAAAGTCCTTGCCTATGTCCCTGACTTCAAAGGTTTTACCTACTTTATCTTCCAGGAAGTTAAGGTGTTTCTGTTTTAATGTTTAGTTCTTTGATCCACTTGGACTTTTGTCAAAGATATGGGTATAAATTCAGTTTTCTGCATGTGAATAGCCAGTTTTCATAGGATCATTTGTTAGAAGGGCCTACATTTCTTTAGTACCCCTTTGCAAAGATTAAATAGTTGGATGTGCTTGGGGTTGTTTATGTATCCTCTTTTCTGTTCCATTGATGCAAATGTCTGTTTTTGTGCCAGAACCATGCTGTTTTTATCCCTGTGGCTTTGAATATTACTTCAAGCCTGAGATTGTGATGTCTCCCACTCTTTTTACACAGGATTGTTTTTGCTGTTCTGGGCCACTTGGGGTTCCGTATGAATTTCTGTATTGTTTTCTCCAGTTCTGTGAAGAATGCTCTTGGTATTTTGATTGGGATTGTGTTAAATCTGTATGTCAAATCTGTATGTCAAATTTTGCCTACAATGATTCTGCTTTCCAGAAACAGAAGAAATCTTCCAATTTTCTGATGTCCTCTTCAATTTCCTTCTTCATAGTACTGTAGTTTTAATTATAGAAGTCTTTCACTTCCTTAGGTTAATTCCTAAGCATTTAATTTTTATTGGTACTCGTGTGAATAGTATTTTTTCCTAATTTCTTTCTCAGTGGGCTGATTATTAGTATTCAGGAACACTACTGATTTTTGTATGTTTTGTATCCTGCTACATTCATAAATTTAACTTATTAATTCTAAAGTCTTCTGGTGAATTTTTTGGGTGCTCTATATAGAGGGTCATACCATCTGCAAATAGTGATAATTTGAGTTATTTCCCATACATTTCATTTCTTGCCCACTCTTGTTAACGTTTGAAGTACTATGTTGAGTAGGAGTGATGGGTGGTCATCTTCATCTTGTTTCTGATTTTAGAGGGAAAGTGAACACAATGTGGCAGTAGGTTTGCCATAAGTGGCTTTTATCAGATTGATAAGGTTCTTCTATACCGATTTTCTTAAGTGATTTTTATTATGAAAAGATACTGTGTTTTGTTAATGGCTTTTTCTGCTCTGAGATGGTCATGTGACTGTTTTGTGATTGATTCTGTTTATGTGATATATTACATTTATTGATTTGCATATATTCCTGGGATGAAGTCTATCTTGGTCATGATGTATGATGTTTTTGATGATTTGGTGCACCCTATTTGTCAGTATCTTGATGATTTTAGCATCTATATTCATTAAAAAGATGGCTCTATAGTTCTCTCTTTTGGTTAAATCCTTGTTTGGTCTTAAGAATCGGGGTAGGGATAGCTTCCTGGAATGATTTTGGGAGTATTATTTTCCTTTAAATTTCATTACAGAGCTTGAAGAGTATTTGGGTTAGATCTTCACTGAAGTTTTTGTAGAATTTAGTAATGAATACATCTAGATTTCGCACTTGGGCCTTTTTCACTTGGTAGGTTTATTATTATTATTATTAGTGCTTCAATTTAATTGCGTGTTACTGAATTATTCGAGATTTTTAAATCTTCATGGTTCAGTTTTGGAAATATATATATATACATGCATAAATTTCTTTCAAATTCTCCAATATACTGGCATACAGGTTTGTGAAGCAGTTGTTAATAATCTTTTTTTTTCAAAATTTCAGTAGTGTCTATTGTGGTTTTACCTTTTTAAATTTCTAACTTCATTGATTTGGGTCTTACCTCTCATTTTTTTGTTAAATGGGCTAATGGTTTGTGTATATTATTTATTCCTTAGAAGAATCAATTTTTCAATTCATTCTTTGTATTGGTTTTTTGGTCTCAATTTCACTGATTTCTGCTCTGATCTTTATAGCTTTTTTCCTTGTCTTAGCTTTGGGTTTTGGATTGCTCTTGTTTTTCTATGATGGTGAGGTACACTATGAGCTTATTTAGTTGGCCTCATTCTGTTTTTTGTAACATGGGCATGCACACTTATAAATTTCCCTCTCAAAACTGCTCCCATTTTGTCTCATAGGTTGTGGTGTGTTGTACTGCCATTTCTGTTTGATTTTATGAGCTAACGTCTTTGACTTTACCTGTAATCCACTGTTTAAGAGTGTACTGTTTAGTTTCATGTATTTACATAATTTATGACTTTTTAGAAACTGACTTCTAGTTTCACTGTGCTATGATCTGATAATAAGCATGGTATAATTTAAATTCCTTCACATTCACTTAAGCTTGGAGAAAGTTCCATGTGCTGCTGTTGTTGGGTGGTATGCTTAATAGATTTAATAGATAACCTAATAAAATTGTTTCAAGATTTCATTTAACTCTGTTATTTTTATTTTTATATATAGTTGATCTTTTTTTTTTTGTACTGGGAACTGAACTCATGCTCTCATGCTTGCCGGGCAGGCGCTTGTGCCACTGGAGCTAAATCCCTGACTCAGTTGATCTATTTGTGACAGTGGGGTACTGAGGTCCCTTGCTCCAACCGTGTTTATGTTTATTTGGTGTTTTGTGTCTAGTAGTACATTTGAAGTTGGATGTGATAGCCAGGCGTGGTGGTGCACACTTGCAATCCCAGCACTTGGGAGGCTGAGGCAGGAGGATTGTTGGGCATTCGAGAATAGCCTGGGCTACAAAGTGAGCTCAAGGCCAGCCTCCATGGCATAGTGAGACCCTGTCTCAAAGACAAAACATGAAGTTGGATGTACCATCTTTTGTGGCATATATGTTAATAACTGTTATCTCTTCCTGTTGGATTGTTCCCTTACCCCATATGTAGTGAACTTCTTTGCCTCTTTTGATCATTTTTGGCTTGAAGTCTACTTTGTGTGAATACGAGCTAGCTATACCTGTTTTTTTGGGGGGGGATTCCTACTCCACAAAATATTGCTTTTCATCCTTTGATTTCCAGTCTACAGGGCATTTTTGAGGGGAGTGAAATGATGTGGTGTTTGTATACAGCCAGCCACTGGATTTTTTTTTTTTTTTGTCTTTCTTGATTCCTTGATTCATTCTGTCACTATATGTCTTTTGTTTCAGGAATTGAGACTATTCACATTGAGAGAGTTTTTATTGAAAGGAACTGAGGTTCTCTGTGGTAACCAGCTTCATCTGGAAGTAGTGGCCAGCCCTGCCCCTGTGTGCATCCCAGTGGACATCGGGGAGCCAGTGAAGGCTGGGAAAAGCAGCAGACAGCCCTGCACCAGCACAGCCAATGTCCACCATTAGACACTCGTAGCCAGCACTAGCCAGGAGAACCAGTCTCATTTCAGAGAAATTGTAGCCAATGCGGGAAGTGCCTAGGACCCCACTACCCACTTGTCTGGAAGAATCCGGGAATATGTTAAGATGAAGAAACAAAAGGCAGTCACTGGCCTCCAACCCAAGCAGAGCAAGTCCAGGAGATATAAACACTGAAGAGATTGGGAGTCGAACACCTGAAATTGCTAAAGAGATGGCAACTGAAGTAAAGAAACAACTTCATGAGGCTATAAAAGAAATTAGAACAGAAATACTATCTCAGGTAAAAGAAATGAAAAAATAAAAGAATTGCTAAGCACCTCTGAAGAAGACACAGATTAAAAAAAATAGAAGAGTATAGGAAAATGAGGGAAACCTTGAATGACCAATACAAAAAAGATTTAGAATACATGAAACAGATTCAAAGAGATATCTAGGAATTAAAAACCCCATTGAAAGCTGGCCAAACTGCTTGAAAGAAACTGAAGATAGATTTCCAAACCTTGAAGACAGGTTTGTAGCTAGCAATTGTGAAAGGAAAGATCTCTTAAAAATAATAAGGAACCAGGAAATAACAATTCAAGGGCTGCAAGACAACCCAAAGAAACATAACCTAAGAATAATAGGTATGAGTGAAAAAGCAGGGGTCAACACAAATGGCATTTAAAAGTTTATTTACAGAAAAGTCTATTTTCAGAAAACTTCTCAAGCAAGGGAAAAGGAAGTGATATTTAGATAAGTGAGGCATACAGAACTCCAGATAGCCATAACCAAAATAAATCTATCCCCAGACATATAATAATCAAAATCCCAGAAATTCAACAAAATAACAGAATATTAAAAGCTGTTAGAGAAAAGAAACAGATCACCTATAAAGGAAAACCCATCATAATCAAGACAGATTTCTCAATACAAACCATCAGGTCAAGAAGAGCTCAGAGTGAAGTATTTCAAGTCCTGAAAGAAAACAACTTCCAACCCAAATTGATGTATCCTGTAAAACTATCTTTCAAAATTAACAGAGAAACAAGGGCCGGGGATTTAGCTCAGTGGCTTAAGTGCCTACCTGGCAAGCGCAAGGTCGTGAGTTCGATCCCAGGTACCAAAAAAAAAAAAAAAAAAAACAGAGAAACCAGATACTTCCATGACAAAGAACAACTGAAGTAATTCATGACACCAAACCAACCTTACAAAGAATACATTCTAGAGAAAAATCAACCTTAAAAGAATACATTCTAGAGAAAAATAAAAAAGAACACAGTTCTAGGAACAGCAGCAGAGTGGGATCATCGAGGGGGGCAGACAGTTGAATGGAGGGGAAAAGTAGACGGCCAAAGGCAGGAAAATGCATGGCAGAGACAAAGCAGTGCATGTTGGCTATAACCATTAATGTAGATGGTCTCAATTCACCAATAAAAAGAAACACAGGCAGAGTGGATCAGGAAACAGAATCCATCAAAATGCTGTGTACAGGAAACACATTTAACTCGAAAGGGGGTTCACAGACTGAAAGTCAAAGAAGAGAGAACAATGCCCTATATGACAGGAAACCAGAAAGAAGTGGGGTAGCTTGCCCATGAGCTGCAGAGTGGACAAGAAAGAAATGGCATTTTTATACAAAGGAAAGCTACTCAGCTGTGGGGAAGGATGACCTCGAGGCTCTTGTAGGTGGGTGGGTGTGGCTTGACATCATGATCATGGGTGAGGTGGTTCAGAGTCACATAGGTGCATATCATGCTGTCTCCCTAGTGTAGAAAACTATGGGAGTTATTGGGATCTAGGATGCACAATACATATTGTGAAAGTGAAAGGGGAGGAAGTGTCTAAAAAGAGAAGGCAGTGGCCATTGTTAATCTATTATCATGATTTAAAACCCTTACTGTTTTCACTGTTGTTTAGTTTGATTTTATTCTGTTTTGGTTTATCTAATTTTATTACATTTGATGACAAAGACAGCTATTTGAAAGATAACAAAATATGATAGCCATCATTGATTTCCTATTATCCTGTTTTGAAGCCCTGTATTGCTTTCATTGTTTTGTTTTGATTGATTTTATTTTATTTTGTTTTGTTTGATTGTGTTATGTCTGATGGTATAGGCAACTGCTTTGAAGATAACAAGAGGCATTATGGTAGCCACCACTGTTTTACTATTATCTTGTTTTGAAGTCCTGTATTGCTTCCACTGTTTTGTTTTTATTGGTTTTATTCTGTACTAGTTTGTTTGATTTTATTATGCCTGATGGTATGGGCAGTTATTTTTAAGATAACAAGAGGAATTATGGTAACCATTATTGATTTCCTTTTATCTTGTTTTAAGTCATGTACCATGTTCATTATTTTGTTTTGATTGACTCTTATGCTATTTTGTTTGCTTTTAGTCTCTTCAAAATAAAACAAGAACAAAAAAGGAACTGACTTATTTCTGTCATTCTCTTATTTTTCTATAATGGATTTCCTAGCTTTCCATTCTACACAACTGCTCACCCTACTTGGTATTCATTCTCTGAAACCTTTGTCATTGTTAGCTTAACTGTCTTTTTCTAGGATATACTTCATTTTTTTGAATGCTATTTTAGTGGTCACGAATTCCTTTAGATGCTCTTTATCACGAAAATATCTTGTTTCTCCATCAATTTTGAAAGAGCTTTGCAGAATATATCAATCTAGATTGGAAACTGTTTTCTCTTAAGGCTTGAAACATCATTCTAAGCTCCCCTAACATTTAAGGTTCATGTTGAGAAGTCTGCTATAATTCTATTGTGTTTTATTTTATAAATACATCATCACTGTTAACAGTTTTTATGATTCTGCTCTTGTGTTGGATTTCTGGTGTTTTGACTACGATATGTTCTCGAGAGGTTCTTTTCTGATTATGGCTATTTGTGGTGCTAGATGCTGCACTTATCTATATGTTACATTTTTCCTTATTTGAAATTTTTCTGCTATTATTTCAGTATATAAGATTTTAATGTCATTTGTTCGGTCTTGAGTTTTCACTAATTTCAATTAGTCTTCTTGGTGTCATCTTGCAATGTCTGATCCATTTTTCATGTTCCCTTGTTGTTTCCAAGGTGTCTCTCATTAACTGGCCATCAACAGCCTTATCTTCTAGTTTGGATATTCTGGCCTCACACTGATCACTTCTTCAGACCACGCTTTCAACAGATTTTTTAATCTCCTGAATTTCTAGTTGGAGCCTTTTTATAGACCCTTATTCTTTTATATGCTGGTCGTTCACATTTTGCATTATTTTGTTTAGCTCTGCTAGCTCTTTATCGGTGTCATCTGTAGTTGAATGTTTTATTTGGCCTAGTATCTGTTTGTTTATATCTTCTATATCTTGCCAAATACCTTACTGATCTGTTTTGATATCTCCCCTGATATTATTATGAATAATTTACGTGTTAGCCTTTTGATATCCTCCCTTTCCACACCCCATGGATCAGATTTTAGGGAAGTGGGAGTTTTTGGAAGCATTTTATTGGCTTGTTTCCTCAGGTTGTGTGTGTGTGTGTGTGTGTGTGTGTGTGTTGAGGCTTGCGGGTTAACTGTAATGGAAAGCTTTGTTACTAGTATGGAAACCTCTTCAGTTAATGTTGACTTTTCAGTTGTGTCCCAGGACATGGCTAACTATTGGCTTTTGTTTATGTCCCAAAATCCAACCACCTCCATTTACTTGGGATGCAAGGCTGCAGCATATTTGGCTCAGTACCCAATTTTCCAAGGCAATGCAGATACTGGCATACTAAGAAAACCAGTTAGTAGCAATAGCTGTGTGACTTTAGTTATAGTAATAAAATCAGCATCAATTATAGCATATAAATGATATATTTACTGAATATAAACTAAATATTTATAAACCCTAAGAGCCAATAATATAATACTTTTAACTATAGAAAAGGTATCTATAATTACAGTATGAGCACTAAGACAAAACAAGTATTGATGGACTACTGACTTACAGTAAGTATCTACTACATGGCACAACTCTACCTCTAACAACAGAATAGTATTCAGCAGCAATGGTGTAAAGTTAACTAGCTATCTATAGATGTACAAAGCTGAACAGTTACACTAGTAAAAGCAGAGAATTTTGGGAAGTGGAGTATGAAAATAGCAGAATGTGAAAAATTAACCAATGGGATATAAAGAGGAGGAGAGAAAAGTGGATATAAAGAGGAGAGAAAAGTGAGCTTGAAGCACAGCTTTAGGGCCACAGTAGCAATCATGATATCATGACATAATAGCATGAATATCAGGCTATTCACACAGCTCCTCTCTGCACCTTTCCAGTTAATGTATACCTTCTTCATTTAAAGATATCTATGACTTCGAGTCAGAAATGTTTCTTTTTTTGTCTTCGATTTTGGAAGTAAACCTATTTAGGTTACTGCGTGTCATTTCTATGGATTTGGTGCAAAAGCATAAGGCACCAGGGTAATCCTAGCCAACCATATTGACACTGGACCTACTACTTTAAATACTGCCACTCTGCCCTCTCTTTAGGCACTTTCTGGAACTCTTAACAGCGGAACTTCTTAGTCTATCTATCCCCTGTGACTTTACTTTTTCTATTACTTTGTCCATACATGAAGTGCTTAGGAGAATCCACTCTAGTTTCCAACTCACAAATTTGCTCGTTAGCAGTAAACACCATTAACCTATCCATCTACTGAATTTCTTATTTTGACAATCAAAATTTAATTTCCTGGATCAAGTTATTTTAGTACTAGAAAAATAACTGTTCTTATCCCTCTAAGGGCTGAACTATATTTATATAAAATCTAGTTCTATGTATTTAATTCTATTTCTGAGATAAATTCTTCAGCTATTTTTTCTGCATAGTTTTCCTCTCATTCTGGATGAGTTTTGACTAAGTGTTCATTTGTGTATCAGGGCTTTCTACTGAGGTAGCTACTCTGTCGACACTACTGACTTGGAAAAGAAGGTGTAGGAGTTGTTTCTGCTAAGAGTGGAGGAAGGACATAAGGTACTACCACATGGAAAATAGCTAGCCACAATGGCTAGTCCTTTTAGCAAGGAAGCCCCTGATTGTTCTGTATTCAACAGCCATCTAGAACCCTGCCCTATCTCTCCAACCCATACTCTCATACCTACCTCACCTGCCCGAGACAACTCCATTACCATGCCATGGTATCAAAGTTATCACTGGTCCTGAGAACTGGTAGCTTCCCACAGCAACTTCCTCTAACAGGGAAGACTAGACATGTTTCCTAAGTTTATCAGCAGTACTTTCCTGCACTTGCTTTGGAACAAGATTTTCTTGTGCATCCAAACGTCATTTGCATTAACAGAGATTCTTCACAGTCTGAGGCCTACTAAGGATTTCCTCTTTAAGGTTTCTACACATTATTTTAAAAATCCTAATCTATCATTTCTAAGTATCTAGGGCAACATGGAAAAGCTATATGGCAAGTCCTCAGTCCATGTCCTTAAAATGGAATTCCCATTTTGTAAATTATAGCTAATAAAAATTTATTTTGAAAAATCTGTGTCATCTCTTGTGATATATTATTTTTAAAGGCCTCAGACCCACCTCTTTAAAAAGTGAAAAATTAGAATTGCTAACCTCTATTTCCATTTACCTGGTAAAGTTATAATTTTTATTGATTTACATAAGAAGAGAAACGTTAATTCATGTAATTTTTGTTAATCTTCCAAGATTTAAGAGTATTAGCTCTCTGACAGGAAAAATATGACTAGGAGGAACAGCATGTAATTGGTTCATATATGGGATCTAAAACATGCCTATAAATTACAAAACACCATTAACCAACTAGAAAGAAACTACTATCCCAACTGCTTCAGTAAGAGCCAAGGTGGAGGCTCAAACAACAACAGCATCCTATAAAGAACAGAAAACAGCTTCAGCTTCCTCCTCAAGGAAAAAAGAGAAGAAAAGATTTGTTGAAATTCGACATCAGTAGACTAACATTCCTAGGTATGCCATGATGGGAAAAATAGCATTCGTGTTCCATACACAACCCAGGGAATGACAAGAACATCCTCCAACTTTAAAGAATTGCTACTTTAAATGTCAGTAATTAGCATGGTGGTACACATTAATTCCAGATACATGGGAAGCTGAGAAAGCAGGATTGTAAACTCAAGGGAAGCCCAGGCAATTTAGTAAGACCTTGCCTCAAGGAAAAAAAGAAAAAAGAAAAGGAGGGAAGGAAAGAGGTTGGGAAAGTAGCCCAATACCCCCTAAATTCAATCTCCCCCTAAAAAAGCTAGCAATTAAAACTGGAAAAGGTTGTGAATATGAATAGGTAAAATCCCAGCTCTGCTCCTGACTGAGCTGTCTCGTCAATCTGGCCTGAGTGGGAAGCATTCAGTTGAGGGTGCGGAGGTTAGCATTCTTCACAGGACCCAATAGGGAAAAATGCTACACTGATGTTGGCCTATAAAATACCAGTATGATACTGTAAACAGAATTTTATTTCTATAGTTTTAACTGGTAGTTCATATTCTCATTTTCTTTAAGCAGTCTGTTTAGAGTGTTATTGCTTTATATGAGAATTAAAAATAAAATATTATTTTTAAGTGAGAAGGTAAATAAAACAGTCATCTTGGAAAGCAATTTAGTAATATCTAGTAAAACTGAAAATATGCAAGCTATGTGGGTCCCAGAAGGGGAACAAACTAAATCTACCTTTCCTGTGAGTCAGCAAAAGCCATGATGGGCCTGAGAGGAGTAACAAGGACAAGAAGCCCATTTCACCTTTCTTGTGAGCCAATTGGTGCATGGACTGGGAAACAAGAAAACACCTCCCCATGCATCCAACTCCCCATAAGCAACTAGTTGATTCAGAGGACAGGCTGAGTTGATAGCATCAGAAGTACCAAAACCAATAGTGCTTCTATTGTTCTATTGACCTTGCAGCCTTAGGGCGGGTAGCTTGAGCACCCATTAAGAGGATAACAACATGCAGTACAGCAAACATGGGGTATTTCCTTCTGTCTTGTTTTTGAAATCCAGTATTATTATCACTGTTTTGTTTTATTCCATTTTATTGTTTCACTTTATTCAAGGTTCTGTTTTGATTAGGTTTTTTTTGTTGTTTTCTTTTGTTTGATTTTATCATGTCTGATAGTATGCAGCAGCAATTTTGAAGATAACAACAGGCATTATGGTAGCCATTGATGATTTCCTATTATTTTGTTTTGAAATCTTGTATCACTTTTAATGTTTTGTTTTGATTGGCTTTATTCTATTTTACTTTGTTTGGTTTTATTCTCTTTAAAATATGCTTTCATTCTTTTGATTAGTTTTATTCTGTTTAGTTTTGTCTGATTTTATTATGTCTGTTATTTGAACAAACAAGAGATATGGTAGCCATTGTTGATTTCCTATTATCTTCTTTTGAAGTTCTATATTGCTTTCATTGTTTTGTTCTGATTACCTTTATTCTGTTTTGTTTGATTTCTCTTTAAAATAAAATTTAAAAAAATATTTCCAAGGTCATCAGAAACTAAATAGAGACTGAGATACTGTCATAGACCAGGGGAAACTACAGAGGTATGACAGCTAACCACAGCATTGTATCCTGGATCATATCTTGGAACAAAAAAGCATTAATGGGAAAACTGCCAAATTCAAAGAAAGTCTAAGGTTTAATTAAAAATAGTATACACCAATGTGGGTTTTATAGCTTTGACAAATATAGTATGGTAAAATAAGATGTCCACAATATAGCTCACTGTGTGAAGGATATATATCAATGCTGTCTTTACAGAGTTGTCCTGTGAATATAAAACTATTCTACATTAAAAAGCTTACTGAATCCAAACTGTATCCCATGCCAATGGACACAGTGCCAGCTTCAGAGCAAGCCTGCAGTGGGGCTCAGTATCAAGCATAGGAACATCTAGGGCTACTATGCTGGCGGAGTGTCACAGCCTGGACTGTGTCTCACCCTACCCCTAGAATTGACATACTAGAGCTCCAGATCCTAACGTGGTAGTTTTTGGTAAGAGGGCTTGAGGAGATAGATAGGTATAAACAATGACATGAAATTGGGGTTCTCATGGCCTTACTGTCCTTAGAAGAGCTCTGTCTCTTTCCACCACTAAAGGGTACAGTGAGGTGGCACTGTCTGCTCCCAACAGCAGAACCTACAGTGGAAACTTAACCTGCTGGTACCTTGAGTTTGAACCTCTTGTTCTCCAAAGCTGTGAGAAATACATTCTTGTTTCAGCTACCTCACCTATGGTGTTCTGTTGTAGCAGCCTGAGATTGAGCTAAGAAACAAAGAATAACAATATTATTTTATCAGTGGTGAGCTGAAGGAATAAAATCCTAAAATGAAATCTAAAAAAAAAACCCCAAGCCTGAAAATGCACTTTTTCTTTGCCCTGGACTCTCATTCCTTAAAAAAAAAAAAAAAAAAGTAAATAAAAAGCCCTAGAAAAAAACAGTCCATACTGTACCAGAAGCCCTGTATCAGAAATCCACTGCAGCTGTATCTGGAAAAGTAGAAAATCAGATACAGGCTAAAGTTAAATCTATTCTTACACAAACAATATTATAGGCCAGGCATGGTGGTGCATGCCTGTAATCCTAGCACTTGGGAGACTGAGGCAGGTGGATCACCATGAGTTCAAGGCCAGCCTGGGCTATGCAGTGAGTGCAGGGCCAATCTGAACTACATAGTAAAACCCTGTCTCAAAAAAAAAAAAAAAAAAAGGAGTATACTATATAGTATGTTTACTGATACACAATTTACTTTTCTCTTTCAATAACATGACACTGTTCAGGCATGGGGTCACATGTCTGCAGTCTTACCACTTCAGAGGCTGAGGGAGGAAGGTCACTTGATATGACATCATCCAGGCATGGGGTCACATGTCTGCAGTCCTAGCACTTTACAGAGTGAGATAGGAGGATCACTTGAGATCAATGCCAGCCTGGGCAACACAGCAAAGACTCTAACTCAAAAAAATGGGCACAAGAGAGTCTGTTGTTGAAGTTCAGTGGTAACAATGCTTGTCTAGTGTATACGAGGCCAAATTCAACCCCTAGCACCATACATACACACACACACACACACACACTACAGACCTTTTTCCATATCTGTACATACAGAGCTATTTCACTTATAAATCACTGCACAGTATGCCCCATAATATGTATATACCATAATAAACAAAATTTCACTACAGCTGGATATATTTATTTCCTTCTTCTGTCCTTCCCTGTCTCTAACACAAATAATGCTGAAATGCCACCCTCATAGCAAAACCCTACAAATGTTTTTCTGGAAGAACTACTGGAGAACTATTGGGTCATAGGTTATAAGAAATTTAAATACTGCCCTTCAAATGTATGAATTTACATTCCTACCAAGAACCCTTTCCTCCACACCCTTGCCAAAATTGAAAATCATCAATGCAAGTAAGGTGAACATAAAATGAACATATTCATGATTACTAGTGATTTAAAATTAGAAAAAGAAATGTCAACTTTCATAAGGTTTTTAAATAAACACTGAATATGGCTCCCAGGTAATTGATATATACTGGCTAACAACATACTAAGATCTAATGGAATATGCAAACAGATGAGCAGATTATACAGAAATGATTCTAACAGTGTGATCAGAGCTCTGAAAGAGAAATTCAGTGTGCTACATCAGTCTATGAAGGGGCTGAATCAGCTTGGATAATCAGGAAAAGAAGCAACCACTGAACTAATTCTTTAAGGATATGCAGAGGTTGGCATGGGTAAAGCTGGAAAGATGGGGAGGAAGGAAGATAAAAGGCAGCTCGAGGAGTAGATTCAAAAACATAAGAGAATACAGCATCAGGCAATGATGAACAGTTTTTCTTCTGTAGTGCTAGATGTGACTAAAAGATACATATACAAGTCCCAGGTCAAAAATACAACATAAAAGCTTTGAAAATATTACTCTGTAAGATAAAGCTTTACTGTGCTTTGTTTGGGAAGTTGCTTCCAGTAGCATATGCTGGGCAATCAAACGCACTCATAGACTGCATGGCAAGAGAGAACTAGGAAGGAGCCTGGCCCACACTTCAGCTTTGGGGGCACAAAAAGTACAGCCAGGTAAAACAAAAAGGAAAAGAGTACACAAGTCCTATGGAACCAGGGTGCCAAGGAAAGAAGGCTGGGGATGAAGGTTGGAAAGGCAGGGAGACTTCCCATGTGCTTCTGTATATGGCCTGCACTGTCACAGGTACCAAGTTTACTGAATAAGTATCAGTAAAGCTCTCTGTCTGGCTTAGGCTGCCTGCTATATAACTACACCTGGGCTGTGACAAACACTGACGCAGGTCAAGATATGAACAGGCCAGCAGTCAAGTGATATCATATGTAGCACAGACACACAAAGTGAGCTACAGAAGATCATGGTTGCTACTATTCAGCACTGCTGTGACACAATGTTTTCCAAACTTATCTCAATATAAGAAATTCCTAGGCACTTGTTTTAAAGCTAAATTACTCTGCCTCAACCCAAACCTACTAAGAAAAGATTCCCAGGGGTGGAAGCCTGGTACTTGATTTAACAAGCAATGCAGATGCTTTATTTCACTAAGTTTCAGGACACCTGATTTAGAAGTTCTTGAAAATACACAGAGGAAAACAGATAAAAAATATGAGAAAGTTATTCAGTTATTGTTTCCTACAAGTGATATATTTATCTACCTAAAACTCCAGGAAAAGGAACTGAAAAATCAAGAAAAATAAATATCGATAAAACATTTATTCAGTGAGACTTCCGGATAGAAATGTCCATCAGATGAATGAATACAGGAACTATAAGCCAGATAAAATGCAGAGTCTGAAATTAAGAACTAATTAAGAAAGTTATCAACAGGGTGGGAAGCTTAAAGTCTAAAACTATGTGACAAAATTCAGGAAGAAGGTACTGAGAAAGAAGACAAGATAGCTTAGGAGAAATACTGGGAAAATGCACATCTGCTTAATGGAAGGTGAATCAAAAGTCTGCTTGGTAAACAACACACAGACACTTTATAACTGGACATTTCACAGTCACTAAATGGAAGTAAAATGTAGTAAATACACAATACACAATCACTAAACTTATTTGGAGAAAGAGTTCTATCCTAACCTCCATATCTGTAGATCAGCGTAAATCTGTGTCCTAAGTAATCACTGTGGCATTTGAGAAAATGCAGACAAAGCAATTCACGATGTTGATCTTCCTCACACATGGAAGTAGGCTGCACACTTTCCAGTTTACACTAGTCACCACCTGGAAGAATCAAAAAGGATCTAACATTGAGGACAGGGCTGTGGCTGAGTGATGAAAACCAGAGGATACTGCTCATTTGAAGAACTGCATAGCTTCAGCTACATTTCTACGCAAGGGCAAAGCCTTGCTGTCATCTCTTTGCTCTAAGAATAATTAGGCTACAGCTGAAAAAAAATGCCTATTGTTTCATGAGTGATACACCAATTTTTTCTTTGATATGCATCCATCTTTTGCAACAGCTGGCCCATTTCAAATATTCTATTTTCAAACTCATCACCTTTGCAGTTGTAAGTGGGTTTAAGAATAAAGTGGAGTCAAATACCATAGCAGAACTGGGCAACACTCAGATGTCTGAAAAGAGCAATAGGGAAAACATCCTATGCTGACAATGTTGTCAGACTGTCTCTAGCCTGCGTCCTCAGATGGTGCCAGAAAGTCCGTAATTTCAGAGGAAGGCCTGAGTCAATGAAGCACTCATGCTTAAGACTCTAATTGTGCATAACCCCACCTCTACTAACCTTCAAGTCTCAAAACCTTCCTACTATTGTTTGTACAGACACGTATTTTCAATTCTCAAGAGTGTATATATATATATATATATATATATATATATATATATATCTTTTTTTTTTTTTTTGAAAGAGAGTAAAACAAAAGGCGGCAGTACAGAGCGGATCAGAACAGGACAACATAGGCAACACAGTACTTTACATTAAGACAACTGGACATCAACAGTAGCTAACACCATATCTCTTACTCTGCTATAGTTGAGCATAGTTTCAAATACAATAATATCAAACGTAACACAATAGTATAAAGCCATGCATAGAATGAAAGAATTACGGGGCTTTCTGAACCGAATAACAGAAAATGATCAATGGGTACTATAATATCTCATTTTCGATAAAAAAAATTTTGTTTAAACTATCACATATATTCAAATTCCAATAAGACACAATGTGATAGATAGAACCAATGGTAGTAGAACAAAAAAAGCATGGTAGGACTTCTAAGAAGGATGATATAAAATCAGCAATAGCTGTCATAATGTTTTGTTTTCTTCAAAACAGCTGTTCATATCATCACATATGATATAGTCAAACAAAACAGGATAAAACCATTCCAACTGATGATTGAAAACTTTGAAAGACTTCAAAGCTATGAGATGGGGACTCATGCTTACCATAAAGTCTTATATACTCTTATCAAATCTCATACTAGGGAG
>PVJX010015430.1:0-42546 GCA_004027295.1 Dolichotis patagonum | reverse complement strand
CTCGAATTACTTTACTCCAAGCTCTTCTTGACCGGATGGTCTGTGTTGAGAAGTCTGCTGTGATTTTGATGGGTTTTCCTTTATAGGTGATCTGTTTCTTTTCTCTGATGGCTTTTAATATTCTGTTCTTATATGGAATTTCTGGGATCTTGATTATTATGTGTCTGGGTGTAGCTCTGTTTGGGTTGTAGGTGGCTGGAGTTCTGTATGCTTCATACCGTCATACCATCATTTCTTTTTTCTATGCTTGGGAAATTTTCTTCAATAATTTCTGTGAATAGCCTTTGTAATTCCTCTGGTTTGATTCCTGCTTCTTCATTCACATACTTTATTCTTAAGTTATAGATCCTCTTGTCATCTTCCAGTCTTTGTATCTTTACTGCCAGCTCCCTTGTTATTTTTAAGAGATCTTCCCTTTCATGACTCCATATTGCAAGCCTGTGTTCAATTTTTGATAGTCTCTCTTTGGTTTCTTTCAAGCAGTTTTGCCAGCTTTCTATCGAGTCTTTAGTTTCCTGATAATCTTTGAATTTGCTTCATGAAATCTAGGTATTTTCTGAATTCTTCATTAAATTTTTCTCTCCATTTTTGTTCCTCCATTCTTCTGTCTGTGTCTTCTTGAGAGGTGCCCAGCCCTTCTTTTATTAATCTACTTATCTCTTGTTTAATTTGAATTAATATTTCAGTTTTGGTCCCGCTTACGAGGTCTTGGAGATATCTCTATGTCCGCTAATGCTATGTTTGATGTTGCATTTTTGCTGCCCTCAATCTCTTGTATTTACCTCTCCTGGATCAATGTTCTCAGGGTTGGGGGCTGGGAGTTGTTTCTTATTTCTCCCTTTCTTCATGTTTTTGGTTCCTTCCATACAAGTGTACAGTGTAATGCCCAGACCCTTTTCTTGTTGGTTAAGGCTCCTCTAGAGGGCGCAGGCTAGGAGCTTTAGCCCTCTTCAATAGGTTATCAGAGATTAGAGTTCACCCATGGGCAGTGTTCACTAGCTCCTCCCTTCCGGGCCGGTCAACCTTTGCAGGCCTTCACTGCATCAGTGTGCACTGATCTCAGGGAAGTAATATTGTAGTGACTCACTGGGTCCCCACCAGGGGCGCGTCCCAGTCCAAGCAGATTCCACCAATCCACTCGGCGAGGGGAGCAACCAGCTGAAGCCACTTCCTTATGGAGTTAGGGCTGTCCTGCCCAAATCCAACATGTCATCCAATTGGTTTCCCCTTTCCCGTGGGAGGGTCTTATTCCCATCACTCACCGCGTGTTGATGCCAGTCCCCTCGAACTGCAGGGCTCCCTGACCTCTGACTTCAGTGCGGCTGTGGTGGGAATTCACGGTGCCTCTGGGTGGGTCGAGTGCAGGGCTGGTCCAGGCGAGCTGCACGCAGGGCTGTTCAGCTCTGGGCTCTGGCGGCTCAAGCCAGTCGCTTCAGTGCGGTGCGGATCACTTGTTCAGGTCAGGCAGGAATTCAGGCGGCTCGAGGAGGGCGCCGTGCTCGCTGATCTTAGCTTCTCTAATGGTAGTCCCAGGACCTCATATTCGAGCGGTTTTTTGCACTTTAGTTTTTTCCTGGGTTGTGAGAGTCCATCTCTCTCTGTTTGGGTCTCTTCAGGGTGTTTTATTTTGGCATTTGAGCTGTCTCTCTCAGAGAGGGTCTCTCTCCTGCTACCTACCAGTCCGCCATCTTGTCTTCAATCTCGCTGTGCTTTATTTCCATGAAGTGATGCAGATAAAGCAGAGGTTTTTAAAGTGAGTTTAATATGTAAATTAGAATATAAAACTTTTACTCATTTCACACCAGTCTAGGAATCATTCTGGAAATGTTCTGCTCTTCAGAGTATAAGACCTAAGTTTCCCTGTTTTGCCCTTACCCCTTTGCTTGAGGGTTTCTTTCTGCCACTTGCACAAATGTATCTTCTCAGGCTACTGATTCTGACATTGCAAAATGGGTTTTGGTGTGGCACATAAAGTGTTATTAAGGATTAAATGCAGAAATATGTGCAAAATAACTTATAAGAATTATATACACCTGTCATGGTAGTTAAGTAATTGTATTTTCTTTTATTCCAATCTTCGCTTTCTCTTTTATCCTGCTCTTCTGTGAAGTCATAGTTCAAGCCAGTTGGACCATATTCAGTGCAAATAATAAAAAGCTGGGCTTATTAAGAGCTCCAAGTCATCCTTCATACATTTATTGTCTGCCATCAGGAGTTATTATAGGAGCCAGAGATACAGAGAGATTTATTTTGGGTGCAAATTAATAACCTAACTAGGATTTAAAAAAATGATGATTATGCTTGGGTAGATTGGTCAGGCAATGAGAAGTCTTGCAGAATCCCCCTGTGTTCAAGAATAGCAGAAACCAGGTCTTGGAAACCATTAGAAACCCAGGCAGCAACTCCTATCTAATCTGAGTACCTGTGAGCTCTTACATTTGTTCCTCTGTGTACATGGCTATCTTCAGCTAAATTTATGTATTTCCAGTTCCAAACAGTCAGCCTGGGCCTCCTAGGACTTTCATCTCTTTATTCCAAATTTCCTAAGCAGAGGATTTGTATACCATAGTTTTGACAAATCATCGTCCACCTCTCTGCCCTATGAGCCGTGGCTGGAAATACAGGGTTGCTTACTACCACAAGGCAGTTGCCAAGTAGTCTGTTGTCATGTGTTGAGGGATAAGAACAAGGAAGTAGAGCTACACACAGGAATATGTCTTGTGAGGAAGATAAATAATTAACATGCATGTGCTTAGTACTTTTTTTTTTTCCTGCTGTACTAATGTATTCCATCTTTCAAAAAGACATGATTTTAATATTACTTAACAATATGTTAAAAAAAGTAGCCAGGCAGGCCTCCGTGTTAATACAGTCGTACGCTCTAAACAGACTTGACGGTGTGAGTGCTGGGTGGGTTTCATCATCAACGGTCCATTCTCAGGGAGTCTTACACAGGCTGGCTACGAGTCGGGGGAATATGAAGAGATGAATATAAGAGAAGGAAAGAAAAACCAGGTGACTTTTAGGATGGGATGCTTCACTGAAGAGGTGACACTTAAGCCATCAACTCAAATCCTGACTCTGGCCACTAGTAGAGTTTTGTAACCCTGAACAGATAATATTTTACTTTACCTGTAAAATAATAATAGTAGAAACCAACTTAAGAGGATTGTTAAAGAATATTTAATGAATGATGTGTGAAAAGAGCTTAAAGTCATGCTTTTCCATTACTAAATGCTCAAAGTAAAGTTGTTTTTTGTTTTGGGGGGATTTTTTGTGTGTGTGTGTCTTTTTGAGTTGGGGTCTCACTATGTAGTTCAGGCTGGCCCTGAATTCACTTTATAGCCCAGGCTTGCCTCAAACTCACAGTCCTCCTGCCTCTGCTTCCTGAGTGCTGAATTACAGGCGTGTGCCACCATGCTGGGCCTCGTAAAGAATTATTGAAGTTATCTTTAAAAACTAAATAAGCTGAGTTTAGTGGCACACATCTGTAATCCTAGCACAGGGGAGGTGAAGGCAGGAGTACTGCAACGAGTGCCTGATCTATGTAGTGAGTTCAACACCAACCTGTACTACAGAGCTGAAACCCTGTCTTAAAAAAATAGAAAAGAAAAGGAACAAGGTATAATTGCCAATCAACTTTACTTTGGCACATGTTTTGCTTGAGACGTGTTTGAGTTTTTTAATGTTAATGTTATTATACAGGTTTATATACAGATCAGCATTTTTTTAAAATGTGTGTATGTGCACACATGCATATTTTCAATGGTCTGGAAGTAAAAGATTTCAGGTGATAGTCAAAGGGGACTATTTATATTTCTGTATTTTTTTCAAGTGGTAGGTCACAGAGCCAACATGTAATTACAAATTTATTTTTAAGATGGCTGTAGCCAGGTATTGCTTAATGCTAGTTTGGTGGATCCTTGAACTTATAATGAAGCCTTAGGTTTTGGTTGACATACATGTTGACTGTTCTTTTTTGTTTTCTTCTCCAGGCTCTGTGCACCTCAACCTACTGATATAATAGTTGATCCAATGTGTGGAACAGGGGCAATACCAATAGAGGTAATACCTTTCCATTAGTTTTTGTTTTGTTTTTGAGACAGGGCCTGGCTATATAATTCAGGCTGGCCTTGAACTCACTATGTAACCTAGTTAGCCTTGAACTTGAGGCAATACTGTAATCAAGCACTTAGAGTACAGGCTTGGGCCCTCATATCCAGCTTCCATTAGTTTTTAGATAAGTTTTTAGATACACTCACACTGATCTAGACCTAATAGGCAAATTAGACATAAGGAAACGATCTAGATTAAATCAGTGGACCCAAGAGTTTTAAAAGAATTACAATAGTAAAGTTAGCACTTCAGTGCAAAGAATGTAACCACCTGTTTCAAATGGCCAGGTGTGGTAACCAGACTAGGAAGGTGAAGATTACAAACTGTTGAGTGTTTTCTGTATTAGGTAAGCCAGTAAATTGAATAAGAAAAGCTAATTGAAGGCAGAAGTATAAACTGAAAGAAGATGAGGCTTTTATCTTTGTATAATAAGCATAGTTTTTAATGTATTTAGGTTCCTAGAGGGAGGCAGTATATTTAAAAGAGTGATTCTGTGATGAAGTGATTCTTCACTGAAGGTGAAGTCAGTGGTAGAGCACTTGTCTACCTTGTGCAAGACAGCCCTGGAACAATCCTAAACACTGTAAAAATGGGAAACAGAAGTGTTTAGATAGATTTTTTTTAAGACATTGATAAGGCTACATACCAAATGCTGTTCAGTAGTGTTCAAAATTACTATGACATTGAAAGGACTCTTAAAACTTGCATAAGCAAAGCAAGAAATGGGAAGGTATTTGTAAGTAGAGAACATTTAGCAGTAGAATTTTAGTGAATCAGTCTGTGTGCGTATAGAAATTATTTAGAAGAGGGAACTCAGTAAAAATCACTTAAATTTAGGTGAGGCATAGTATGTTCTTCAGTATGGTATACCAAAAGCCAGTGGGAAAAAGTTGCAAGGAGATCCCACAGATTGTGGAGGCAGCAACTGGACAAATGAGCAAGTCCGTAGCAACCCACCAAGGAGAATAATAATCCAGACTCTAATTAGAAAGTGACATCTATGATCTAGAAGTTAAAATCCAAGAAGGAAACTCTAGTTTACATGATTGTTACATTCTGCTAGTGACAGAAGTCAGTATGCCTGCAGAGACCTCTATAGAAAATACCTAGTTGTAATCAAAGACAACCGTGAGATAAAGTGGTGCTGTTGTCTAACACCAAACTGTGATATGTCTGTCAAACAACAGGTAAGGCCACTGAATGTCCAGAAATAACAGCTAAAGAACAAATAAAATAAAATATATCTGAATAAAAAGTGTATCTTTTTTGTTTCATTTTTGAGACAGGGTCTCGCTATATAGTTTAGAGTGGCCTTGAACTCATAATGTAATTCAGATTGGTCTTAAACTCATGGCTATCCTGCCTCAGCAGAGTGCTGGGATTACAGGCACATGCCACTGTGCCTGGCAATAATTTTGGCTTGTTTTGTTTTTTGAGACAGGGTCTTGCTGTGTAGTTTAGGCTGGTTTCAAACTCACAGCAGTCTCCTTCCACAGCCTTCCAAGTGCTGGGGTTACAGGTGTGCACCACCAGGGCTGGCCCAAAGATGTCTTTTTAAAAAAGCTTGGGCAGTTTCTATGTAGAGGTAGACATGACGATGTCAGTGTGGGAAAACCTAACCTGCTATATGGTCAAAATGAGTAAAATTGTGAAAGAAATGAACAGCATATATGTAGATGTATTTCTTTTAAAACATGGAGATGCTAGAAAATCCATGTCTTTTTGAGTTAGAAAATCCAAATAGGTGTTAAAAAGAATGTTGGGAAGTCAGAATCATGTGAGACTTTCATCAAACATGTAATTTCCTTCTCCATTCCTGCTCAGTCAAATTGTGACATCCCTTTTATATAGTCCGTACAGTACTATAGACTGGAGTCATCACCATCATGACTGGGCAAAGTAAAGAGTTAGGAAGTGTTATATGCATTGATGGGAGGTGTGTTCCCATCGAAAAGAAAATGATGTTTAGTACTCATCACTAAGCAGAGGATAGAACCTTTCTCTGCTTTCATGTTAGAAACCTGCTAACTTGCACAAAACATTGTTAAGGCTGATTGTAATATGTTGCTTCATTTCATAAGTGAAATGTGACAGCCTGATATTTACATTCAGTTCCTGTCAAATTTTTGGTATAAAGCCATAAAATCCTTTCAGGGATATGGCAGTTAGCATTCAAAAGGCTAGCATGCAAAGGAAATGAGTTTTTCTTTTGAGAGGGTGAGGTATTCCAGTAGATCTGATTATATAAACTCACAATCCAGAAAGGTATAGTTAGGTTAGTTTTACTTTGTTTTTTGTTTTGTTTTTGTTTTTACAACAGGGTCTGGCTATGTAGGCTGGTCTGGACTCACTGTGTAGCCCTGGCTGCCTTGAACTTGCAGTGATCCTTCTACCTCACCTTTCAAGTACTGGGATTACAGATGTGTACCGCCATGCCTGACTGATTAATTTTTTAAACCATGTTTAGGCAGGGACTGTTAACCTGTTAGACACTGCTGAGTCTGAGATTTAATAAAATACTAGATTTGTTTGAAGAAGTTTGTAGATTAGTTGGGAGGCAGGCACATATGAACAAATTGTTCATATTGGAACAATTGTTCCAAATTGTTCATATTGTTCAAAATTGGAACAAGTTCAGTGGCAGAAGTATATACAGAGTACTTTTAAGAGGCAGATGAACAAAAGCTTGGAGAGTTGAGATTGATGTTACAGAGGCTATGATATTTGAGCTGAGTATTAATCACCTTTCAGATACTGGGACAAAATACCCAACACCTACAACCTAAAGATTTATTTAGCTTATGGTTGCAGAAGTTTTGGCCCACGGTTGGCTGGTTCCATTGCTCTGGGTCTGATACAAAGAACATCATGGTAGAAGTGCGTGATGTTGCAAAGCTGCTTGCTTTATGCCCAGCCAGGAAGCAGAGAGTTTGGGAAGACAACAGATAGGAAGAGGCCAAGGCCAGATATAGTCTCCACAGTCACACTCCCTTGATATACTTCAGCACAGCCCCATCTTTGAGTAGGCCATTTATCTATGCCCTCTCAATCCAATGCCTCTCTAGGAAACTCTTAACCCAATAAATGGACAGTCACACTTGAGTTTTTGAAAGATAGGTAAGGTGTCAGCAAGCAGAGAAGGCATTTCCAATGAGGGCAGTCACAAGGTTGACAATACTGTATTGTTTTGCCACTTTTGAAAAGACCACTGGATTGATTGTCTTTCTTACTGACAACTGCTTGAAATAACTCCCCTTAATTTTTTGTAGCTTGTTACTTATGTTTCTAATCCATGCTCTTGTCTTTTAGGGAGCTACTGAATGGTATAACTGTTACCATATTGCTGGTGATAATAGTCCGCTAGCTGTAAAAAGAGCAGCGGATAACATCTCATCTTTATTGACCAAGAACCAAGTTAAAGAAGGGTAAAATTTTTAATATCTTATATCATATTTTAGACACAGGGAATCACTTTTCCTTTTTTAGTAGTATTATTATTTTTTGTTACCAGGTATTGAACTCACAACCTCATGCTTGCGAGGCAAGCACGCACTTGTGCCACTGAGCTTAATCCTCAACTGGGAATCACTTTTCATGTTGATTCTGAGTTAATGACCTCAGTACATTGTAACATAGCCAAGATGAATATAGTGTGAGACTCCATTTAAATTTTAAATTTGTTGAAATTATTTTAAAATATTTAATTTCCTCATGCTATGGTGACTTTTTCTGTTTTCCTTTTTTCTTTTCCATTTTTGCAGTACTGAGGATTGAACCCAGGACCTTAACATTGAACTATATCCTTATCTTCCTTTTCTTCTCCCAAATTCTTTTTTTCATTGTTTTCTTTTGTTTTTTGGTACGAGGGATCAAACTCATGACATTGTGTTTGGCAGGCAGGTGCTGTACCACTAAGCTATATCCCTGGCCCTTCCCCCACCCCCATTTGAGATAGGGTTTCACTAAGTTGTTCAGGCTGGGCTTGAACTTGTGATCCTTCTGCCTCAGCCTCCCAGAGTACTAACCTTACAGGCATGCACCACTGATTTGGCTCTTTTTCTTTCCTTATTCATATCTTTTCCTCTAAATTGTGAAAGACTATTGCATAATATTTTATTGATTGGAGTGAATTTTTTTAATTGGTTCTGGAGTAGCTTTATTATTATAAAAATTTTGTAAATTTTTAAACTTTTTTTTGTGTTTTTTTACAGTATTTTTTATAACTGCTTAATATTCCATTATGTAGAAGCACTACACTATAGTCTATTTCCATTATTTCATACTTAAAAGAATGAGTTGAAAGAGACCTGAAATCCACTCCCATGATTGCTAAATGTCCTATAAGAGATACTAACCAGTCGCCCTCTATCCTACAGTCTAAGTCTCTATTTGTTCTACTTATATAGGCCATTAAATTTGTCTTGCATCAGTGAGTACTTTGGGTTTTTTTTTGGTAGTACTGGGGATTGAACCCAGAACCTTTATACTGAGCTATGTCCCCAGGTGTGTTTTTTTGTTGTTGTTGTTTTGATTTGGATTTTTATTTTGTTTTGGTCTTTTTGAAACAAGGTTTCACTGTTAGTTTTCAGGCCGGGCTTGAACTCACTTTGTTCAGCCCTGGCTGGTCTCAAATTTGCAGTGATTCTCATGCCTAAGCCTCCGGAGTGTTGGGATTCCAGGTGTGTGCTACCACAGCTGGCATCCCCAAGTGTTTTATTTATTTTGAGACAAGGTCTTATTAAGTTGCCCAGGCTGGACTTGCCCTCCCAAAATGCTGGATTGTTGTGTCCGACTGTGCCTGGCTAGCCCTTTCTTTGAGGAACAAAAACTCCCTGTACCTTCCATAGATTCATTTGTATTGTCCCACTTGGGTCCATAAAGAAAAAAAGTCTTTGTTTCATGTGATAATCAAAACTAGCTATTTGGCTGGGTGTGGTGGCACATACCTGTTATCCCAACAATTGCTGTGAGTTTGAGGCCAGAGTGAGAGCGTGTCTCATAAAGTCAAAAACAAAAACACTATTTGAAGCCCCCTCCCATGGCCCAATAAAATACACATATATCTATCTACTTTTCTCCAAGCAAAATATGTAAGGGTCTTAAATCATCCTCTCCCATGAGGTTAAGGGACTTAACATTAATTTATTCCTCACAAAGTTATGAAACACAAGATCAAGGTACCAGCCTGGTTGGTTCCTGGGGAAGACCCTCTTTCTAAACCATAGGCCTTTTGATATTCATAGTTTGGAAGTCCATCAGCCCCTGGTACATGTGTTGTCCATCCTTTTGACTTACATATTGTAGTATCTCAAGTCTAGCTCAAATTCTATTTGAGGATACCTTCTGTGTCAGCCTTTCTCTTTGCTAGTGTTTGAGGACAATTCTGGGCTTAGTGTACAGTTTCTTATCAGAAGCCTGTATTTTTGGTCTGTGTAGTTATCCTTTACTCTTTTCTGGGTTTTTGTTTTTGTTTTTGTTTTTTTGGATAAAGGTTCTTGCTATGTAGTACAGACGAGCCTCAAACTCCCAAGTGCTGGGATTACAGGCATGTGTTATCATACCCAGCACCCTTTATTCTTTTAGAAAGCTGCAGGAGTAGCTCATAAACAGATTCGTTTAGTTTTGCAGACACGCCACATACTGAATATATAGCATAGAAGTTACTTTATCTACAATTGGCAGTTGGCCTTAGCAGATCTAGAGACAACTGCCTCTATAATATTGTGAGTCTTATGTTTGTAAATCGGTTGTTTTTAGAAAAAATGTTTAAATATTCATGGTATTTATACTTGGTATGTGTGATCTTACTTTATAACAACACTGGCTGCACCCTTATCTTCGCAGGTTTTTCCCTTTGAAACACTATAAAGTTCTCTTACAGTTGTTATAGGCATGATTTCTCTTAATTTGTTTCTCCTAACCTGTATGTGAAACAGATGTCAACGTCTTTTTTTTGAGACAGGGTCTCAACTATGCCCAGGCTGGCCTCGAACTCACAGCAGTCCTGCCTCAGCCTCCTGAGTGCTGGGAGTACAAGTGTGCACTGCCATGCTGCTTATGAATATCTTTTGAAAACTGATCTTGGCTATTCTTTAAATTTATATGTAGCTCTGCCATTTCAGTCATCGTACCAGTTTTATTTCATGTATATAAAGTTCCTTCCTACATGTCACTTTCAAGATTCTGATCAGTTGGTGTTTTCACTATGATTCATAGCATTGTGCTTTGCTGTAGCAGTCTCTGTTGAGAAGATTCATTTTTTAAATGTTCATATTTCGGAGTATGTTGAAGTGCCTTTCCTTTGTCCCTGCAGCAGACACTCCTGGGGCTTGCCCATTGATGCTGTGCAGTGGGATAGCTGCAATCTTCCACTGAGAACTGGCTCTGTGGATATCATTGTAACAGACATGCCATTTGGGAAAAGGTAGGCAATGTGTTTTTCTTAAAAAGGAGTTTTACTTAACCTGTTATTCTGGTACTTGATTTGTCTTCTAAATATCATTGTGTATAAAAGAAAAATCTTCCATATGTAGAAAAATTTTCTTCAGGTCCTTTTAAAAGACTTAGTAGAATTGTTGTAGTTTGTTTGGGGGCTTTTTTTGTTGCTGTTTTTTTGGTTTTTGGTTTTTCTGAGACAAGCTCTTGCTCTGTAGTTCAGGCTAGCCCTGAACTCACTATGTCTCAGACTCACAGCGATCTTTCTGCCTCAGCCTTCCAAGTGCTGGGGTTATAGGCATGTGCTACCATGCCTGGCTGAGCTGTTTTGTGTTTTTTTTTTAACCAGTGTTTTGTGTTTTCTTATGTATTTCATGCTGGCTTTGAATCACTTTGTAATCCATGTTGGCCTCAAATTCCTCCTGTCTCAGCTATCACCAAGCTTTCCAGAACAGTTTTAACAATCATGCTAGACTCACCCATTTTTTTTTTTCTGAGAATTTAGGAATATTTTCACTACATTTTGATCCCAACCATCACAGGAAGTTCTTTTTTAAATTACCTGTAATTCACTTCCTAGCCTATTTTGTTCAATTACATAATCATAGTTTACATAAAAATACTGAGAAGAAAGGCTAGGCGTGGTGGCACACTCCTGTAATTCCAGCACTTGGGAGGCTGAGGCAGGAGAATCATTTGCAAGTTCAAGACCAGCGTGGGCTACAAAGTGAGCCCAAGGCCAGCCTAACTGCATAGTGAGACCTTGTCTCAAAAAGAATGCTGAGGAAGATTTTAACTCTGATTCTCAGGATAAATTGTCTTCTAAGCATTGGTTTGGTTTAGTTTGATTATACTCATTAAGACAAAGTATAATTGTCAAAAAAACTGGTTTCTTTTATATGAAATTCCAAACAGTTATTCCCATAGCTTATTTCATGTAATGGCCAAGCTCTGCCTTTTTATGTCTTGGGATGCATGAATGTTTGTTCTCATTTAATATAGTCCTAGATGTGTATCTTTTGTAACTGTCAGTAGTTCACTCATCAGACTTTGTTTTATAGAATGGGCTCCAAAAAGAGAAACTGGAATCTTTATCCAGCTTGCCTGCGGGAGATGAGCCGTGTCTGTAGACCTGGGACAGGCAGAGCCGTACTCCTTACCCAGGACAAGAAGTGCTTTGCCAAGGTGCCAAACATTAGCTCAAAATCTGTCTGTGACAATTTCAGGATCTTTTTATGTAGACTTGGGGAGATTCATTTGAATAGGATGTGTTTTCTCTTCACCATATTTCTTAACTGGAAACTTAAGATCCCTGAATTGGTTATAAGCAGATTGTCAGCCTGTTTTGTTTTTTTCTTTTTCTGTATACACAGGCATTATCTGGAATGGGACATGTGTGGCGAAAGGTACATACGGTCTGGGTGAATATTGGGGGTCTTCATGCTGCAGTTTATCTTCTGAAACGAACACCTCAAGCTTTTGTTCATTACTCAGAGCAAGATGAACAAAGAGGGACACCTTGGTAATACAAAGATGGTTGATAGTTTTTGTACTTCCCAATACTGGAAATGTCAGCAAGAAGAACTTGATTTGAGAGAAGATTATTAACAGAAGTGAAGTCTGCGATATTTCTACCAACTCAAAGCCCTTCACCTTTGCATAGCAAAAATGTGACTATAATGTGATTACAGTTTAAGGTTTGAGAAAGTAGAGCCTTTCCTTAGAATTGTTTGAGGGTGTGGCTGGCAGTTAGCACACACACCCTCATACACACACACCCCACTGTAGTACTAGGGATTCAGTGAAGGACTTTGGCACTGAGCTATCTCCTCAGCTCTTCATTCTACAGTACTGGGGATTAAACCCAAGGCCTTTCTATTCTAATTTTTAAAACTGTCCTGCTAAGTTGGTGAGGTTGAACTTCAACTTGTGGTCTTACTGCCTCAATCTCCACATTAATAACTTCTTTAAAATGCTTTATAGATGATTATTGAAAACCTTACTAAAATGCTGTAAGGTCTAGTTATAAATACTTTATTTCCAGGCTTTATAAAACTGTGTTTTCTGTTGAGTCAAGTAGAAAGCTACCTTGACCTACCTATACAGAAGCTGAGAACATAGTTGTAAGATACTAGGCCACTTTGTGTTGCCTGTGCAGCTTTGCTCTTTGGTAGCTCAAGTTCCCTTTATCTCACCCTCAAAACATAAGGCACTGTTATATTTTGTGATAATGTTTGTCCTGAGACAAGGTGAAATTTCACAAGACCTACAGAAAAACTTAACATGTGCCTTAAAAATTAAAATATGCATCTTTTATTTAGGTTAACAGATCTAAAACAGGACTAAGGTTTATGAAAGGGATTATAAATACTGTTACTACTAGTACAGGACATTTCTATTTGTAAAGGATAGCAGAAACATTGGTAGATGAAGTATGGGACCAATAAACCAAGTAGGTTTTGCGTTCAGTATATAAAAGCATGTGTTCATTGTGAAATACAAACATGAACCTGTCATAAATTTTTTTTGTTGGTCAAAGATGAGAGGTGGCACACACCTGTAATCCCAGCACTTCGGAAGCTGAAGCAAGAGGATTGCCATGAATAAGTTTGAGGCAGCCTGGGATACAAAGTGAGTTCAAGGCCAGCTTGAACTGCACAGCAAGACTATGTCACAAAAACAGAACTAAAATAAAACACATTTTATCTGGGATTTGTATAAGTTTCCACTTTTTTAATATCCATCAGAATAAAAGGAGATAGTACTTCCTCAGAGTTCACAGTGGCAGTGTAGTTGGCAGTCCTAGCCTGAACTGAATAGGAGACATTTAGAAATTTTATACCCTAGACTGGTAGTTTTGCTTTTTTTTTTTTTTAATTTTTAAAGTTGGTGTTTTTACTATTATCAGAATTTACAGCTGCAACTTAACACAAAAACTTTTCCCTGTGACATATAAATCCAGTTAAACCTCAAACTAAAGGCTGGTGAGTAGTTAATAGAACCAAAAGTATAAGGATCATATCTATTAAGTCCCTGACATTGTACTTGCCATACAGTAAGCATTCAGTATCTGCTAAACCAGTGAATTAATGTTTCTACATATTATTGGAAACATTATTTTTGTGCTTTGCTCATCACAGACTGATTTCACATAAGTGTGTCTCCTTCCTGGTATCTTGTGCCGATACAGTGAGTAGAAAAGGAAATGGGTTTGAGGAGATTGAGAAGACATGCAGTTGATGTACAGATTTTTAACCATGGAAATGGGCCTCTTGGATCACAGAAATGTTTAGAAAAGAGAACTTGTTATTGGGAATGAGTCACTATATTTTGGAGGGCAAAAATGTTGAAAACTAGGAAAAATTTTATCAATCTAATGACAGGAAAACACTGAATAATGCTGCACTAAGATAGTAAAGGTAGGATTGGTTACATTTCTTTTAAAATGGTCATGGGCTTTCAGAAAATTTTGCCTGATCTGCTAATGGCTTAGGTGTCCATTACAAGGACCAAAACACAGTTTGAAGACCAATAAAAATATTGTGAAACGTCTGCAAAGTACCTAAAGTACAGTAAAGCCTGTAAGTGCTTAATAGGCATGAAGAATGGAACTATCCATCCTCTGAGTAGCCTTTTCCAGGAAGCTAAAGGTGTCATGTGTGAAGCTCTCGGTGGCAGTGTTGTCAGAGCTTGAAAGTTCTAGCCAATGTAGTTAGTGGACCTTAGTACTACTTTTTAACATCAGAAGAAATACTAGTCTGCATGTCGTGCAGTTTGAAAAAAAAATGTTATGAAACAGGCTTACCATGTCACCAGACAAACCAGGCTAACATGTTTGCTGATTAGTTATCAACTGCTTGATGACAGATGTATGCTAGAAGGAACTTTTACTGGAAAAAATTTTTTTTGTGGTACCGGGGATTGAACTCACCACCTCATGCTTGCAGGGCAGGCGCTTATGCCACTGAGCTAAATCCCCAGGCCCTTTTACTGGAAAAATTAAAGAATGGTATTTTAGTTTGTCTCAGGTCTAGTATCCCTAAAATATGTGTTTTTTTCCCCACAAAAATCCTCCAGTCCTAGCATGTCCATCATCCTAGTTATCCAGGCATTTGAATGTGTACCATATGTATACACTGTGCTAGAGCAACTTTTGTTTTGGTTGAGGTCATCCCACTGTGTAGCTCAGGCTATCCTCCATTTTATGGACATCCCACTGCTTCAGCCTCTCAAATGCAGGCATGTCCCATACCTGGCAAATTGATTGATGTTGTTTCAAGTAAAAATAGTGCTCTGAGAAAATTCAGTTTGCAACTCATGCTTCAGTATCTTAGTCATCCTAACTACTGTATGCAAACTTTCCATTTCATCACCCACATTGCAAAGTCCTCAGGGATCCACATTTAACAAATAACTTTAATTTTTTCTGTTTTTAAAAATCAGTACCAGGGACTGCGCACTTGCAAGGCAAGTGCTTATGCCGCTGAGCTAAATCCTCAGCCCCTAACTTTAATATTTGCACAAGACCATTCTTACATGAAACTGGCTTTTTCTTGCAGTTCGTACTACAAACGTGTGGCAGTGAAATGACTAGTTTGATGCTTTTTTAATTTGTACTAAGGTGCCTACAGTTTTATTCACTATTGCTTCTTCACCATCAGTACAAATATCAATATTCAGTTGTTCAGGACACATCGTAAGATTAAAGTCATTCCACACATTCACATATTTTGTCAATTTCAGAACATGTTTATTGTCAAGCACTTACATAGAGTATCTTCGATTAGTTTATGCCCAACAAATGGAAGCAACAATACAACAAGTCCAGTCATGTTTTTTTTCTGTATTCATCCATCAGTAAGGTGTGGTACACTGATTTCATGCCTGTAAACAAATTTCCAACTTGAAGAGTTGCTCCAGTATTCAAAAGGAACTACTTTATTTCTTGCATTTATTTGACATATATTTCAGCAATATGATCTGTATGACTTTTTACTTTCTCAGCTATCATCTCTTTCTACTACCAGTACAATGCAGATTTACCCTTTGAAATATGTAGTTTTATCATTTCTAGTTTGAAACCTTTGTTTCAAGGAGCATCGGACGTCTGCATTTCAAATATTATCTTTTTTTAAAGCTACAAATACACTGATTGGTTTCAAAATGATTTCACAACATAGGTGGCACCAACACTATTCAAAATATGGTAGGGGTCAGGGGCTCGGTGGCATGGCCACTGCCACTGCCTGGCAAGTGCACAGTCCTGAGTCCAATTTCTGGTACCAAAAACATTCTGTTGTAAGACTTGCTATGTTAAAGTTGCTTTTGTACTGGGGATCAAACTTGCAATCTTCCACTTGCCAGGCAGGCCTTTATGCTGCTGAGCGAAATTCCTGGCTCTTCAAGCATTGTTAAAGATGATGTAAGCTGTAGCTTAAACAAAAAATAGCTTTTGTTTTTTAAGCCAATAAACCATTTTTACATTTATTTTAAAATGAAGTTTTAAAGCTCTACAATGTGCTTTTAATGTTTGGAAATTTGAGAAAATATATAAGACAACAAAATTGACTTATCATTTATGTTTAAGCACAAGGAAAACTACCAGGTATTTAAAATAATGCATGACATCAAGATAGCATAGACAATCTAAAAGGTGACTGTCTTAAGAATACACTCATACCTAAATCTGCATTCCACCTTAGAAAATTCAAGACTATAGAGCACCACTCATTAGCATCAGTGCCAGTGTCATCACACATGTATCTTCAGCATACTTTTAAGAATCATTTTAAAGTCAGATTGTCTTAGTATCTAGTTTGTTCCTTCATTACAAATAGGAAAAAAAATCTTCTGAAGGATGTCCTCTAATTCAAACTAATATGCTAACAAAAATGAAGAATTTTCAACAACAAAAACCACCTCCTGCAAAGTCAAGTACCAGACTCCTGAATTTGTGCCCTAACAAAGTGCTCTACAATTGAGACTGGTAATGGCATACACCTGTAATCTCAGCATTTAGGAGGCTGAGGCAAGAGGGTCACTAGGAGTATGAGGTCAGTCTGGGCTACAAAGTGAGTTCAAGGCCAGCTTGGACTACATAGCAAACCCTATCTCAAGACCAAAAAAAAAGGATTGGCCCAAAATGATCTTTACCCTTATGATACCCCTATCATATTCTAGATTACATTACAAGCCATAATTATATAATTATACCAACCTTCCATTTATACAAGATTGGAAAAAACCTCACCTAGCTCAAATTTTGCAAGTCAAAATATCAAAAGCCCTCACAAAATCTTTTTTTCAATTAAGTGTTTATTTAATAAGCTTTTGTCTCAGAAGTACAGGAAATAGGCACTATAATAAGTAAGTGGTTTATTTCAACCCAAAGGAAGTAGAGGACAGCTGCAATGGTTAGTATAGGAAATCTAAGGAAGAGCTGAATGGTGAACAAATGTATTCAGAGACAGGTGGCATTGGTTTCCTCTGAATAGATTGAGACTTGCCTGTATAACCCTAAAATTTCTGCAGAGAAGGAGCCTTATTTCTATGTTGGGTGGTCTTAAGCTATTATCTTAAAAACCAGTTTCACAAGTCAGTAAAAGTAACATTGAGTTCCCAACCCCATTTTTAGGCACTGGGTAATCAAAAACCCCTGTTCTTGAAGAATACAATTTACTAAGATTTGATAATATTAGGTAAACTTTTCTCATTCAATTCCTGACTCTTGTTTTTTTGGTACCAGGGATCAAACTCACGACCTCTCGCTTGCCGAGCAGGTGCTTATGCCACTGAGCTAAATCCCCAGCTACTTTTCTCATTCAAAACAATATTCCTTTAAAAAACAATCATGTGACCTGCAAGTTTCCAAAATATTTTATTTATTATTTTGGGGGAAAAGTAAACAGTTCAGGCTGAAGAGACATACAGTATCCTTGAGAACTCTGAAGTTCTAATTGTTTTTGGCAGGTGAATAGGTATATATAAGCCCTTTCGTTAATTTGCAGTAAGCAAATGAACATACCAGCTGCTGCCACAGAATTCAGCATTACTGGGTATGGGGCTGGGGAACCTATATTAAACAGCAAGGCAAATAGGAAAAGTCTGACCACTATTATCCTAAGACTGCCACACTGTTTTCCCTGGAGAAACAAAGCCCTTGAAGACTTGCATACATCAAAACTATCTGTGCTAATTGGAGGCCTCTGTGCCTATACCTTTACGGTTTCTTTTTCCTGTGCACTCTGCCTTCACCCCAATCACCACCCCCTTCCCTGATCGATACCAATAAAAGCCATGAGAGTTTGGAGAGGAGGCCTTTTGTTCCAGAGGGAACACTGGGTAATCCCAGAGCTCAACTGCAGCACTTTCTTTTGCATCCATGTGCCATACTGCCAGGTGGGTTAGACTGATAGCCATAGCAGTGGTTTTAGTACTTAGAAGCTCTTCTAAATCTTCTAAGGGAAGATTTTCTTAAGTTTAAAAAAAAAGAAAAACTCAATAGGTATTTTTAAAAAGTATAACTGAAATCTCTAAGTTGCTATAGCAGTACACGAAAGAGTATTTTGGATGGGCCTGGAACATGCCTATAATCTCAGCACTTGGCAGGCTGAGACAAAAAGATTTCAAATGTAAGTCCAGCTTAAGCTACATAGCCAGACCCTAGTTTAAAAAACAAAAGGAGCATTTTGATATTAAAATGACATTAATTTGTACTTACGATACTTACTGTGTAATAATTTTCTCTAACTCAATATACGATGCTTAGGACCCTTGAAAGTTTTTTTCCAAAAAATGAAAACCCAAATTTTGGGCTGGGCTAGCCCATTAACATCAGATCTAGTGCTGTTTCTCATTAAACTTGTCTTCTGATGATGAACTCCCTTTATGGTTTAATGAAAATGACCTTCATAATTTTTTTAAGTGCTTGGATTTTCAATACACTGCTTTCTGAAGCAGGTTTGTCTTTAGTAAAGGTTTGTTCAATTTAGCTCTCAGCCAAGTACAGCTGAGATATAGAAATAAATGAGCCAGAGGCTTGACTTCTGAATTGAGAGTTCTGACCCAGGAAAGAAGGTTGGGGGTGCTGACAGGACATGTTCATACTACATCCTTTCTGGCTGTGGCTCAATAAGTAGGAGGCATGGCCATTTACTCATCACCATTCCACCCTACAGAGGTGTGCAATCAATCTGTGGGAGCCTGGCACATCAGGTTTCTGGTGATGAAGGTAAAAAGAGAAAATTCAGAAGTAGGGTATTTGATGGTATTTGTTTAATACCAGACCATTCAGTGAAATATCCCCAAGTTTGATTCAGGCTATCATTTAATTTCAGTATGGATGCGACCCAAGAACCTAGAAAATTGCATTGTTCATTCCACACCCCACCCCTCCCCACTCAAGGCAAATTCGTGTCATTCATAGGACTGAGTCATCTTTAGGTTCACAATGGGGCCATCCTGATCCATCCCTCTTGGTTTTTCCCAGCTGAACTCAAATAAGCAGTTACATGGGGAATATTGAAGACACCTAGAACCTCTGATCTACTGACATGAGAAAAGCAGCATGCTGCTTTGAGGATTAAGAGACCTGTCCTGAAGGGACGGTTCTTCCCAGAGGGAGTTCTTTTCCAATTGAGGAACTTGGTCTGGGACCCCACCCACCCTAAATTGTCTCAGTGTGTAAGGTGTAATACCCAGGTAAGTCTCGGAGCTTTTATCCATTCTGCTGGTTAATGGCATGGCTCTAAGCTATCTAATGCATGTCAGTTACTTTGGGACACAGTCAGTGAGTCAAACTGGTAATATCAGTCAGGCCCTCTTAAGGCCAGTTCTATGAGGTGGTGTAACCCTTGCCATTGGACTGTGCAGAAAACTAGATGGAAACAAACACTGCCATGTCCATGTTGGACAATCACAGTCACAGGGACTCATTTCTGGCAAGAAAAGTTAATTCCAACTGGGAAAGTTCTTAAGGATAATTGATTGGGGTAAGCTGCAACCAAAGGATTATGCCCTCAACTCCTAGTATGAGTCAGACAGAACCAGGGATGGATTAGAGTTTTTCTTTCATTATTTATCTTTGAGAAGGGGAACCTGAACCCTTCCAGAGGTTTGCAAATATATTGGGGCTCTTGACTTTTGATTTAGGATGTTGTAATTGTCTCCCACTTGGACTGCTTGTTCCCATATCATACTTATCTGATTTAAAGTTTTGTCCCAAAGAAGCACTACATCTTTCCATGCCATATCATATACAACATTGCAGATGTTCAAAGCTGCCAACATACATGTTAAGGTCATCTGTTAATACTCCAATTCCTTCTTTGAACTCAAGATTGAAAGGGATTAGCAGGACCTCTCCCCATAGAAGCTGGCCTGAGAGCAAGCATATTTTTCTTGGGAGCAGTACAGTAGGCCTGAGGGTGGGGGGCTGCATCATAACCTGCCAGGTGTTTTACCCAGTTGATGTGGAGCTGGACAGCAGCAGTAGGCCCTAGTGTTACTGTAAGCTTTTCAAATTCTTTCTCCTATGAAGGAAGCAGGCCACACAGAGTGGGATCAATTTGGCATCTTTTAATCTAGTAAGAATGGTCCCTAAGGGTGAAAAATAATTGTATATATAGGATCTCCCCATTTACCTTCCTGTTCACTAACAAAAACTTGCTGCAAAATGGTAAAGTTTCCCCTTCAGGCCAGACCTTCTGGTCCTCATAGATAATGAAGTCATGCCAGGGTACTGAAGAAATTTGGTTATCTGATTTTTTCCAGTGGTTAAGCAAGCATTCCAGCAGGGAGTTTGGAGGAACTTTGAAGGCAGGAGCTCCCATCTGTGAGGCAAAGGGGGTGACTGGGAGGGAAGCATTCATTTCTCTTGCACCTTAGGTCAGTCAGGTATCCCAACTGTCCTTGGCTCATCTAGTGTGGCCCAAAGATGACCCTAAAGGGGACACTTCTCCCTAGCAGGAAACCATATATGCTATGCCCATGGGCAAAAGCCTGGTCCTTGTATCCCTATCTCCCTTAGTATTCCAAGTATCATTGGTGTCTCCACTCCTCAAAGGTGCTAACTGCCCATGGGAATTCAACAAATGGACCCAACAGGGCATGAAGAACTTTGCCTTGCAAATTGTCCCTAGGGAATATTTGCCTATGTAACCTCTTAGAAGGGGCCTGAGGAAGATGTTGGGCACTTACTCATTGCCATTCCAACCTACAGACCTGTGCCATCAATCTGCGCCTCAAACCATCTGTTTGAGGAACTCTGAAAATCTGACTAATGAGGAGATACGGGTAGGCTACTCAGGTCTGGCTGTGATGAGCCAGATGGAAAACAATGGCAAAATATTCCTCTTGCTCTGGAAATCCTTCTCTAGGCATCCTAGAGACCTACTCTCAGAGTGGGCAACAGAAAAGGCACACACCATTTGATAGCTATCTTCTGAAGGATGTCCTGGGTTGGGGGTGATATAATCCCCTGCCACAATCTCTGAAGAAAGCCCTTCAGTGAGTCCAGGGAGAGGTGCCTATCACTCATGATATTCTCCTTCAAGGGCCTCTTGGCATGTGGCAGGTTAGTTTAATTCCCTAAGTAGGTTGACAGGAGTACCAAGACAGCTTGGCTGAATTCTTGGGTCACCAGGATTCTGGAGGACTACATGTCAGCTGTATGAGGGTGGGACCAGAAGCCTGCCTGCTTTCCTCCTGGGGTCTCAGCCAAGAGATTTCAGCCATGTTGCCATGGCTTGTTATCCCTGAATGACCACACAAGATGAAGGTGCTAGACACTGGAAAGTCACTCCTCCCTGGTGGGTTGTCCCTTTAGGCCAAGTGGTACTGATCATGTTGGTGGTCTTCCAGGTATACTAGATGAGCTTCAAATCATGACAATGAATCAGGGCCCCCGTCTTCTTTCCCAAGTCTGGACTCTCAATTCAAAGTAGCAATAAGTGATTGAAGTCCTTAGGTGCAAAGCAAGATTAAGTTTATTGCAGAAGGAGAACAAACTCCTCACTAGGAAAGACCCCAGAGGTGAAAGCCCATTACTAGGGGTGTGCAGACTTCCTTTTAAGTCCCTAGGGTTCCTCACTTTCCCTTCAGGATGGTCATGCAGGCAGTTATGAATGGGTCTCACATCTCCAGTCATGTTTACCTTGGCCACTTTTAAATGGATTATCCATACATGTCAACAAGTGCAGATGGCGTAGTGGTTGGATTGGTCCCTTCTATTAATGCACCTCTGTCCCCATCCCAGGACACGTGGTCCTATCTTGGTTTTAAGCTAGGGTTTCACTTCCTGTGTTTTTTGTCCCTTTCTGAATCTTCCCAAGACCTACTTCCCTCTTCTGCCTATGGGGCTCCTATCCATCCCTACAGTGATGAAGGAAAAAAACTGCTTGAAAGTTGATGCTAAAACAATGTGGGTAGTTGGCCATGACATTCATGAGGATGGGTTTCACCCTGAAAGTAGTAAGGGAGTTTCATCTGTCATCCTGGCAATACGTAGGATATATCTGAAAATAATAGTGAAGGCGGAGACAAGTTGGGAAGCTATTATACAAGCAACTTAATTCAATTACTAACTAGTGAGAACAGAAATAAAAGGATGCAATCAGAAGTGTTCAAAGGAGAACGGGTACTAGAGATCAGTAATCAAAGTTATCTGGATTGTGAGTAGGCAGGCCCAAGGGAAGAATCTCAGTTGAAAAAAGATAAAATGTAAATCAAGGCAAACATCCCAGAAAGTACATTATGGAGGAATAAAAGCACTTCTGAGGTAAGAGGCCTCAGTTTCAGGCTAAATTTCTGGTGGAACCAATCTGTCTGGTTTCATGACTCACCAGGCATACTCAAGATCAGGAGGGAGAAAGCCAGTGGCACGTCTAGGGACTGGATGAGCAAGAAACACATGGAAAATGGAACCAAAGCATGAGTTGCTAAAATGCCTGCTTGGAAGACTGCAGAGGGTGCAGGAAGAAAGCACAATGTTTTGAAGCAAAGGCTAAAATTTTATGACAGTGTGAGGTGCCATACTGTACTTCGGTGGTGTAACAAAATTCAAGTGGGGTGAGTATAAAAATCAGATAATCACACCTTTAATCTATTTCCAGGAAAAATGCTCCAAAAAAACGTTGCTGCGAAAAGCCTAGCCCCTACTTCACTCTTCAGCCTCTATAATTACCTCCTGACACAAACTCAATTCCACCTCTCAAATTTTACACCTGCTCCATCCCAACAGGACAACGCCCAGCAGCTTAGCCCTTAAGCCTGGTCTAACTAAGAATCCCTCCCACAATCGAGAAATGAATCGACATGGAGGCGATGATGATATCACGGAGGGGGAGGGGAGGGATTCTTCTAGACCCAGGGCGGTCCTTCGAGGACTGAAGGCAGCAGAAAACTCCCAGAAAGGTATTGCGGCACTCCCCTCCCCCCACTCCCGCCCCGCCGAGAAGGGTGCGGCCTTCTCTCCGCCCCCTACACTGCAGGGCTCAGGACTGCAGCTTGTGCGCAGTATTGGAGAACACATGCCCCAAAGCAGCCAGACAGACCACCGCGTCTTCCCCACCTCCAGGGCTTTCCTGGAGCGGGTCCGACCGCTCTGGCCCTTCCAGAGGTAGAGAACCGGGGAAGAGTCGTGGCAGCCAGCAACCTGAAGCCTAAGCCGACAGCCCGCCCCCGCCTCCGGCGCGCGCTTCCTGCCACGTTGCGCTGGGGCGCGGGGCCAGACACTGCAGCTCAGGGCCTTCGGGAGGGCCGAACCAATGCCCGCCTCCCGCCACCCCCGACGGGCCGCCAAAGTGGTTTCGCTCATTTGGGACCCAAGCCAATAGCAAGAACCCAGTCCCTGGGACACGGCAGCCAATCAGACGCCAGAACCTAACAGACGGCGGGCAAACCGACTCCCCCGAAGGCAGGGGCGGGTGGGAGGACGCCCGCGCGGGAGCCACTTTCACTGACCTCCCCTCCCCCGCGGAGGCTGACCGCACCCGCACAGCCGGCCCTCACCCCCCCTACCCGGCCGCCCGTCCCACCCAGGAGGCCGCGCGAGTCGCCAGGCAGCTGCGCACTCCCAAGGCTGTAACTGACAGGCGCTTTACTCCAACCAAAACACGCCATTTGTGTTTTCACATACGGCGGGAGGAGAAATGGCCAATCAGCTACAAGAGGTGAGGCCGGAAGCGCCCCTCCCTCCGTAGGAGCAATGGCTGCCCGGCTTCGAGCTTTTTCCACTCCCTTCTCCCTCCCCCTCCGGTTGCCGCAGGGCTTCCCGCCCTCCCGCTCATATCCGACCATCCCAGTTCCCGTTCAAATCGTGAAATCGTTCTATTCCGACATTTCGCTGGAGAAGGCGACTCCCAGCGACAGTCGGTCCACCTCAGCCACCCCTCCCCCAGGCCACCGGACCTCCCTCCCACCAGAGTTCCGCTCCCCTACCTAGCCGAGGCTCTCTGAGGAGCCGCAGCCCCAGAGCACAGCCTCTTCTCTAGGCGGCCCCGGCGGCTCCCGCTGATTGGCGGCGAGCTGGCCAACGAGTACCGGGCAATGGGCGGAGAGGCCAATCACGCGGCGGGAGGGGGCGTGTCCCGGGTGCCCCTGGCGCCGGCGCTGGGAATCCCCGTGCGGTCAGTGGCGTTTCCGCTCCGGCAGCGGGGTGAGTGAGCTGCTGCTGCTGCTGTCGCCGCCGCTGCTGCCGCCGCCGCCGCCGCTGCCGGGGGAGGGGCGGCCGCCGCCCGCCTGCGCTCAGAGACTCACGCAGCCCCAGTCCCGCCAGTCCGCCAACACAGTAGCGCCGGCCCCCTCCCTCCCTGGCCCTTCCCCCTCCCCGCCTTCGGCTCGCTCCGCCTTTCTGTCCCCCACCCCCACCACACGGGTTCGGGCCATTCCCGGCCAGGAAACGCCGTGGCGCCGCGTTGGGCCTAACTCGAGTCTTGCTGCTTCCCGGGAGTGCCGTGCACCGCAGCCCGGGCCCAGGCCCCGGCCGCGCCTGGGACAAGGTAAGGGTCCGACAGGAAGGAGACCCCGACCCTCACATCGGGCCCCGGGAAAGAAGGAAGGAAGGAAGGGTCACCTCGTCAGTCTCCCCGCGCTCGCGTCCTCAAGGCACGGGCCCCGTCCTCCCGGGCTCGGCAGGAGAATACCGCCCATCGCACCCCTACACGCCGTCGCCTCTCTCCCGGCAGAGCCCCCCCCCTCCATAGAGCCGACCCCACTCCCCTTTCGTGCCTTTCCAGTGCAGGACGCTCCCCTCCCCCACGCCTCCCCACCCTGGGAACTGCCTGCTCCACGTTCACCTTTGCCTGGAGGGTAGGCCTCGCGCTCCCTCCCCGAAAACACACGGGCACACTGCTTTTTCTGTTCCCGTACCCCCGTAACTGCGGCCTTGAAACAGCTCTGATGGTTCCGATCCTCCCATGATCTTCAAGACGCCTTCCCTCGTTCTCGAGTCGCCTTCTCAGATGGCTGCTTCCTTTCCCACTCTGAAGACATTACCTTCGCCACCCCCACCTCACGTTCTTGGGCTCCCTGTTGCGAATGCCCCCGGATATCTGAGATCTCCCCCACGAGTCTGTAAGGCTACAACATGGAGTTGAGCCAGATTTTGGCCCTGCCTTAGGCGTGGAAAGCGATCTTTTGAGAACGTTTTTCAAGGCAGAAAAATACACGCTTTATGAATTCTCTCGTCCTCTTCGTGCAACGCAAAATGTGAAGTCAATAGGGGCAGGAAAAAACCCTGGTTTAAGTAGATAAATTGCGTGAGAAGGGAAAGTTTTTAACGGCCGGGAAAGCCCCCTCTATGCTAATTTATTCCATAGAGCCCTGTGCTCGCGTCCCTTGAAAATAAGTGGTCTTTCTGTTCGATACAGATGCTGCAGCCAGCTCTGCTGGTCTGGGTCAGGGGTGCGTGTATGACCTGCATTTTCTGCTTTCTCATGTTACTTGTGCAATGTGTTCACCAGTAACTCACTTCTTGCCCTGAGCTCAGGTCTCACTGTGCTTTGTCTATACCTGAGTTCATTCTCCAGTTTTTCTTTGCTCACACTACTGCTGATTTCCTTTATCCTTCACTAAAGTTGTTTTTTGTGACCAAGGTCACATTTACGTTTCTCCCTTGGGTATGTGCTATACGTGTACTTTTGATTGTGGAGGATCCAGCTAAGTTGTGTGTTGAGCGTTAAAAGAGAGTATCTGTGTGCTCCAAATTTGGGAGAAAGTATTTTTGATGATTAATTTTACGTTAATAGTGTTTTTAGGTCACTCAGAGGAAAGTTATAAGGGGTAATTTTAGATGTGTGCAATCTGAGCTAGAACTAAGGCAGAAAATACATCATCAGGGTTTTTCGGGCCCTTTGGAGGACACAGGAAATCTTGGTTTTCTTTAAGCATTCGCAGGAGAATCATTAATTCTCTTCTGTAGGCAAATATTCTGACCTGCTATGGGATTAGAGTCTTTAAGGTTAACTCAGACTGTTGTTATCTGTAGAAAAATGGATTAGATTCTTTGATAGGAAATGGCACAGGCTTTCTAGCTGCAAATTTAAATTCGACTGTTGAGTGCTTAGAAAATAGGCCTTATGAAAACTACAGCTTAATCTTTGCTCCTAAACTGCTGGCTTAATTAAAACGAATATTTGGAATTGGTAAGTGTTGATTTTTCTAATAAAAGAGCTCAATTTAAAAAGATGGCTTTTAAGATTGTTTTGCCCTAAAAGCAGCATTTTAGCCCGTCTATGTTGGAGCACTCCTCCTCCCTTTAAAAAAAGTGTGCAAGAAGTGGGGGTGGGGTAAAGAGGAGGTTGTTCCTGTGTTGGATCACAGGGGTGAGTATACAAGGCAGCGGCAGCTGCTGGCTCTGGAGCTCTGGTTGCTACGTGAGAAGCTTGAGTAGTGCTGGCTGCTGTCTCCAGGGAAGGACAGCAGTGCAGCGTCCATTAATGCTGTTGGCTGCAGGGAGCTGCACTTAGGCAATACGATGACTGCTTCAGGAAAAGAACCCTTGCTTTCCTGGGAATTTTCACTGCTGAGCTGGTTTGCCTTTTATTGATGGGGAGATGAGAATTAGCAATTCATAACCTTCTATTCATTTATGGATATCAGCATCTGGAAATTGGATCGTAAAGACTTGTTTTTGGTTGATTGGTTTTAGTTTTTAGCAGATTTTTAAAATCTGTTTTGTGCTTGGATAGGAGTAAAAGTTTAGAATTTTTTAAAAATCCATTTAAAACCAAAGTAATCAGAATTTAAAAGATTTTTCTGAAAACCACAATAGAAGGAAAATTGGGTTTTGTTTTATTTCCTACAGCTGACATGTTTTGCTCCTTTAACCATTGGGTCAAATTTGATTTGTTTTATGTCTCTTTGCATTGATTAGTCCATATTTGGCTTATTGGAATAGATGTTTTGCTACCCATTTTACTAAACTTGCAATGTTAAGCTCTAATAAGAGCTACCTTTATGCAGTTACTTGTAAATATGAATGTTTTCTTAATATATTGTATATAGGCATCTCTATGGGTTTTTTGGTTTGGTTTGGGGGGGTTTGGTGTTTTACCTATAAATTCGATACATTTATGTTGAAAATAGTCTTCTAGGATGTATCTTAAGCCATAATCTACCTGACATAGGATAATCCTGAAGGAATATTTAGAAATTGAGTAAGGATATGGAGCACATAGCCTGAATCTCTTGTGCAGTTTCCCCTCCCCCATAATTGCAGAACAGACCCATGATCTCCAAATAAGCAGAACAGTCAGTTGTGTAGCTACCAGGAGGCCCACCACCCAAATATACCATCAATTACACACAGAATTCAACACTTGCCCACATTTTTTTTCCTCCTGACACCCTTGCAAACTATTCATCCCCCCCCCCAGATTTGTTCAATTTTGTATAAATGTACTTAAATTCCACATACTATCTATAATTTGAAGTATGATTCTGGCATGTATGGCAGGGAAGCAAAAAGTGGGGAGTATTTTGTCATTCACAATTATTGCTCATGTTATCAGTGCTAAAAGCAGATCTATAAAACAATTTTTCATGGGTAATATTTTAGGTGGTTTTGATTCTTATTGTCACATGTATAAGATACCATAATAGATAAAATAATTTTACTTACATTGACTGTTTCATGTACTTTTAGTTTAAGATCGTTTCTAGTATCTTCTGTATAATGTGAAAGTTATAAAATATTTCCCTTTTCTTTTGTGTTTCCTAATTTTTGGAGTTCATTGTGGTCGCTATCATTCTGAGAGTTCATACAAGGATTTGTATAATTCATATACTTAAGATTTCCATGATTTTTGATGGTGTATTGTGTCCAGGGACTTACATACTTTATGAAATTATACTGGTCCTTTGAGGCGAGTGACTGTTTCATTTTTACCTGTAGATGGGAAAATTATACAAAATATAGTTATACAGATTACCATTCTTGTATTACCTCTTTGTACTGAAATAACTTGGGAAATGTTAGGCCAAAGTTAACAAGTCAGTAATTATTGGACACATCTTGTCTGTGGGATACTGGGTCATGAATGAATACAACGTTTTTTATTACCTTGGTTGAATCATAGTCATTTATGAGTTTAATTTGTTATTAGAAGGCCAGTAGTGAGTTTTGTTTATAAAAATTGTATTTCAGATTTTCAAAACTTTTGGGGGTCTGTTTAAATTGGAGCCTGCTTTTGGGCTAAACTACATCCCCAGCCTTTTTTTTTTTTTTTTTTTTGAGACAGAGTTTCACTACATTGCCCAAGGTGGGCTGGAATTGTGAACCTTCCTTGTTGTATAGCCTCCCACTGGAATTACAGGTGTGTGCCACCATGCCTGGTTGAAAACTAAAATTCCTTCTTTGATGGTACTGGAATATTGAACCCACGGCCTTCTCACTGAGCTGCAGCCCACTTTTTTTTTTTTTTTTGAGGCAAAGTCTTACTAAATTGCCTAGGCTGGGCTGGAATTTGCAGTTCTTCCTGCCCCAGACTCCCAAAGTGTTAGGATTAGTACAGGCATGTGCCACCATGCCTAGCTTGAAAACTAAGATTGCTTGATAGGTATATTTTATATAAGATATAAAAAAGTTTGACTCTGCAAAATATGTGAGAGAACATTTATATAGCAATACAACTGGTAGTCATTTATAATTAGATTTAAAATATCTTTTCATTCCATAGAAAATAAGTGTAATGTACCTATGATGGACAGGAGTTAATACCATTCCTTACTGCCAAGGATTCCAAATTCAAGGTAAAATGGCATTGTGACCTTTAACTTGAAGTAATGACTGGTTTCTCTAGTGATTAAAATTCAGAGAAGGTCATGAAAGGTAAACTAGCATTTCCTTTCCTTATCTAAATTATCTGTTGTGTATTTAGTTATAAGTTGGGTTAAGGCTGCCCGATAACTTTGAGAGTTGGCATTGTTTGAGTATCTATTCAAAGTCATCATACTTACTGAAGGGATCTATGGAATGAAAGAAAAGAACAACTAAGTCTCAGTCTGTTACTTTATATGTGCCCTCTCTGAGCAAAGGATTTGTAACTCCATCCTGCCTCCTTTCTTCTGTCACAGTTATTTGATGAATACCTTAGTACAGCAAATCATGTTGTCTTTGATGTGAAAGAAAAGTGAATTTGGTCCTTTTTGGAATCTTAGTTTTTTAAAAAAACACAGGATTACAGGACAGTTTCGCTTGATGCATGTGTCTGTATCTTCATCTTTTCTGTGCTCTTCTGTCCTGTAGTATGAGGATTCCCAGAGTTTTCACTACAGATTGGAGAAATAATCATTTTCTTACTCTTGTTAGTTACATGTATACACTTAGAGCTGAGAATACCTTTGGCCTGTATTATCACAAAAAAGCAGTAGCTATAGGAATTTATACATTATGGGTCTCTAACAGGGGAATCACGTTTTTGATTTGTGCTGCCTAGGAAATGGTGAATTCTTTACTGCTGTTTGAAAACTAGATGGAAGCATGAGAGTAAGCACAGACCTGCAGGAGGATTTGGTCTGAGTAGAAAAGGAAGATTTTTGTTTCAAATTGCCAGCTGCTTATGTCAGCCTGCCTCCCTTATTATGCCTCCAGTAGGCCTGTCAATATGGCCAAACAGCTAGATAAGTGCGGGGCAGGACAAAGGGCTCTGTGCACAGCAAGGAGGCAGTGTTGGTGGGGGAGGGGCAGGAGGTGGGCAAGAAGCAGAGGAGATTCTTTTTCCTGTGAGATTATTCAGTTTGACATACAATTAAAGAAATCATTTCAGTTCCCACTCAAGCATTGAATTTATGCCAGCCATATACTGTTAACTGTATCCTAGAGTGATCTGATGGAGATCCATCTTCTCTTCCATGGAAAAATAAATAACTAAAGCTCTGTTAAAATAAATCCTGTGATTTTCACCTTCCTAAATACAAGTTGCCTCCTAAGTAGACCCAGGTCTACAGCATCTGCCAGTTGAATTCTATTAAAAAATGGAAAAGAATATTCTATCCAGGTTAAATTCATATTCTAGTGCATAGCATCTTTCTTTGGGTTGGGATTAGGCCACATGTGGAGTAATTTGTTTTCCTATGTGAAAGAGTAGCATGTTGTCAACTAAAATTTTATTTCAGTGAGATGGGAGAGTACCCTCCAGCACTTATGTCTTGGGTCTGCATCATGTAAAATGCTTGAAGAAAAGCTACATATTGTTTCAGCCTCATCCATATTTCCTGGAGCTTTCTTCTTCGCCTTTTGGGTTAGCCTGTACCTTCTTCAGTTTGTGCTTAGCTCCTTACTGAAGGTGGAATGGTTACATCCAAGTTATTAGACTTAACACAAATCCTGAGGTATAGAGGAGATGTGTAACTTACCTGGTCCTTTAAAGTAAAATCATGAAGTATTTCAGTATTTGGGTTCCTGTTTCTTTAAAAGTTTTTATTAAAATGTTACAAGGATCAGCATCCTGAAGAGTATTTTTATTTTTAAAATAAATATCAAACAGTACCGTAAAGAATGGGTAGACATAGACAAATTAGATAGCAATTATTTGGATTGCAAAGGGATTCCTCCATTGTAAAAAAATGTAGGATGAGGTTCTTTTTGGTTTTTACAAATAATTGAACTTTTCCAAGAACAATCTCTTGCTTGAATGGAATGTCACCTGTATTGTAATGTTAAACTAACTTTAAAGTTTTCTGGTTTATACACATTGCATAAAACAACAAAGAAAACTAGAATGATGATTTCTGTTTACAAATTAGCAAAGAGATTGTGCTGACATAACAAGATAACCGAAATACTGCCTCAAATAAGTATTACTATCATGCAAATCTGACCAAGTCTTTGGTTTTGTTTTGTTTTTTGTCATATCTGTGAAAGAAAGACTGTTTTTAAGTGTAACAATCTTGGCAGTTACAGTAGATTACTGTCTTGACCTGAAAAGGGAAATTCAAATAACTAAGTATCCCTACCATAGTTAGAAGTCTGTCTGGCATCAGTAAAATAGCAACAGCATTAACATAAAGTTTAAAGAGCTACAGTATATATTACTGCAGAAATTTTTTATGGATTATTTCCGTAGATTTATGGAATAAAAAAACCGTCTAGGTCCAGCCCAAGTTTCTGTACCAGTTATTGCCAACATTAGGGCAAACATCCTTTGTACCCACCCCTTCCCAAATAATTAGAAATCTCTTCAGCATAGCTTCTGTTGTTTCTGTTAACTGAATTTTGCTAAAGGCCCTGAAAGTTCCTGGCACAGTAAGAGAGAATACAGAACCACATCTTGGTCCCAAAGGTTTTAATAGTTTGTCTCCCCAAACAGCTAATCTTATTTTCAGTAAGACCTAACCAACAGCAGGCTAGAATAGAGGTGAAACACAAACACAGTACCTCATCTTGCCTGTGCAGCTGCTCCACCTTATTTCCTGCTATTATTATCCCACTACGCCTCTTCCCAGCAAAAAAGAAACTAGGACAAAGGGGGAAAATTGGATGGGCTAATGTGGTTTTTATTAAGACTAGGTTGTAGGTTTGTTTACATTTACTTAAACATGAAACTAATTTAGCCTCTTTTTTTACGTCTGTAGTGATAGAGATTGTGTAACTTTGGTGCCCTCCACTCTTCAGATTCTTAGCTTTCTAGAAAGGGTTTAAGCATACTTAATTTTCATTGACTGATCACACAGTCACTACCACCAGATTCCAGTGTATTATTAGCTCAAAAAAATGGAATCCCTTCTGTGAGTAATATTTGCAGTTTTTGTTGGAAATTACTAATTTGTGTAACTTGCATTTATGACTAAAATAAGATTTAAAATTTAAACCTTTATATATGTGGCCCCTCTACCTTAGTAGTGCTAAAATTAGCTCTTTGAATATAAAATTTTCAGGGCTCTGGGTTTTGTATTTAAGCAGTATATATTGTTCTTCAAGCCTTTTTTATGTAACAGTACCCACCAGAACAAGAAGTTTTATTTTTACTATTTTTATTGTTGTTTTCTAATGCTCTTTTCCTCTCCCTACTCCTAAAAGACTTGGACAGTAATCCTGTAAGATGTGTGACTGCTGTAATTATACGACGATTATTTCGTAACTCTTACATGTTGTGATCTGGTTAAGATGTTCTAGAATGAGGTATTTTAACACACATTCTGAGGATTTCATTTTACTATAACTGTACCCAATATTGAGATCCTCACCCCTACTTTTGTGTCCGTGGGATTTTTTTTTTTAGCCATTTCGAAAATTTCTGCTTCTGTTACTGACTTCTGTACATACCACAACACATACAATTTATACTTTCACGGCTGCTGTGGAAGAAGATGATCTACAGTTAATACTTGTTTAGACACTCTGGTTATCCAAGAAGTATTTTACTTACGAGGAAAAACCTGAAAGGATCTGTTGGCAATTAGACTGCCCCTGCATTTATGTTACATTTACCTTTATTGTGGGGTGTTGAGAGTCAGCTTGTTTTGTAAGAGAACCCAGGTAGAAAGGAAGAGTCACTGTTAGAGATGATTATTTAAAAAATAAATGTGTTAGGGTGATAACATTTAAGGTAGAACAAAAAAGCACTTTTTTTTCTCCTGGTTTTTTTGAAACAGGAGCTCGCTATGTATCCCAAGCTGGTCTAGAACTTGCTTCAGTTCTGCTGTCATCCCCTAGTTTTGGGGTTACAGGTGTATGACACCACATCCTGGCCATATTGCCTTGTTCTGTTTTCTTTCCAGAATATCATCATTTAAAATTATTAACTTGGTAATAGGACGAAACAGGAGTATGTTAATATCAATGCTTTTTTTTCCCCCCTTTTTTGAAGCAATGTCTCACTATGCAGTTCTGGCTGGCCTTGAACTCACAGTGATCCTCATGTCTTAGCCTCCCAAGTGCTGGAATTACAGGCATATGCCACGTGCCCTGCTATCAATGCATGTTGTAGGGTGAGACTAAAATTTGTAGGGTCATATTTGGGCTCTCCCGTACTCAGTAGTAGTGATTGACTCAGGTCCTTTTCACTGAGCTACCTCCAGCCTTTTAAACTTTCCATATTTAGGATTGGGTTTCACTAAATTGCCTGGTTCAAGCTTAAACTTGTAATCCTCCTGCCTTAGTCTCCCAGAGTACTGGAATTACAGGTATGTGCTGCCATGCCCTCCAAGCTACTTTTATTGAAAAATTACGCATTTAAAGGCCTTAAAAAACAAAGTAGCATGAAGTATTTGAAGACTTAACAAGTAGTTATCTTATTAACCGCATGTTACATTACTGTTTTTTGGGTGTTTGTATTTTGAGACATGGTCTCACCATCTATTTCAGGCTGGCCTTGAACTCACTTTGTAGCCCAGGCCAGCCTCAAATTTGTAGTGATCTGCTTCAGCCTCCAGAGTGCTAGGATTACAGAGCTGATGGCATATTACATAAGATGTACTATAACCAAACGTTTATTGAAAACCCAAAAATTTACAAAAAAATTATGCTAACATCTATAGAGTTTAGAAGTTACTATAGCCATAACACTTAGGACAAGTAGGCAGGAAAGCAAACCTCCAATCTCACTCTGAAATCTTGAGCTTAGTCAACGTGACCCAAATGTTTTTACCTCATTCTTCCTTATGTAACCTTTAGGCCATTAATATTTAAAGTGTTCTTGCTTGGAATAATATATCTTCATGAAGTGAGATGGAGCCTGCTATTCCAGATGTGGATTCCCCTGAGAATACAATGTATTTCTTAGAGAAGCAAGGTTCAGGGTAGGTATACAACCAAGTTTATCATGGACAATTGGTGTGAAATTCGGATGCTGGTGTTTGTGTAGTACACTGAACAGCTAGAAGAGAAGTAGACATTTCACTTTGTGAAATAACTGCTAGCTAAGAGATGAAAAGTAGTTGTTTTTGTAATTTTTTTTTGGTACTGGGAATTGAACTTGTGTGACAAGTAATTTTTTAAGCATATCTTAATTTTTCTTTACTCAGTAACACCACTAATATGTTTCTGTAGAAAATATTCAAGGATTGAGTTCAATGTCTTTTATAAAAATGAATTTTTTATGAATAGTAACCATATGTCTTAATTTTCCTAGGACAGTTCTGTGTTTATGCCTGCTATTCTATCATAATTAGTAATAGCATCCCTTTTCATTCTCAAGAAATGTCCTAGTTTGGACCATAAATTATATGTTCACTTTAACGACAGAGGATCATGAAACTAGCACCCCCATTTTTCTTTAGAGTTCTTCTGATTCCAGAGTCTCGTGTGTGCTAGATTTATCTTTTGAACTCCTATTTCCATGTGAATGATTTTTAGAATGCCTTTTTGTTTTCCTTTTATTTAATGGTATGGGAAGTGGCAGATATCAATTGAATGATTTTTTTTCTTTTTTTTTAATTTTAGTATGAAAAATTCCAATCACAGCCAGGTGTGGTGGTACATGTCTCCTACCACTCAGGAAGCCGAGACAGGAAAATTGGCATGAGTTCGAGACCAGCCTGGGCTACATAGTGAGTTGAAGGCCAGCCTGAACTACATAGTGAGACTGTGTCTCAAAAAAATTCCATTTACAGCAAAATGGAACTATGGACTCCCTTTGGGTTTTATGAAACTGTTAGCTTAGAATGTTCCATTTGAGGGAACTGGTGGTATAGTGCAAAGTAGCTAGCACAAGGCCATGGGTTCACTGTCTAGCCCACTAATCAGTCTGTTTGATCTTAGAAGGGTAATATGTTGATTTGATAAGTTTGAGTCTTCATAACTTCTTTCTCCTTCTCTTATGTTTATATGTGTAGTGTACTTGTTGAAGAGATGTGTCATAGAGTACCTACTCTATGAATTTTAAAGGTTAGATATTTCATTGAGTTTTGTAGTGGCTACTTGCCTGTGTGATAAGCAGCTGTTGATATTCACTGCCTAGGTCAGCCATTATCAAACTTTAAGATCTTAAAACTTGTAGGTCCCAAAAAGCTCTTGTTTATGGGCACTGTGCCTGTCAAGATTTAATATATTTGAAGTTAAAAGGAGGAAAAATTATTTTATTTAAACATAAAATTTTCTGTCAATGTAAATAACATGATTTTTTTTTTCTTTTGTACTACAGATCGAACTCAGTGACCTTGCACATGCCATGCAGGCACTCGTGCTGCTGATTTAAATCCCCAGCCCAATAACATGAGTTTTACTGAAAAGTAACTTGGATTACAAAGCCTTTTTTAAAGGGGCGTTTACATTTTTTAAAATGTCTTTACTATCTGACTTGATAGAGGACAGCTGCTTTTTCGTAACTGCTTCTGCCTTTGTTTAATGTTTTTTTATTTTAAAGAGGGTAAAATTAAACACAACAAAACAGAACAGAACACAAAAAAGCAATGTAAGACACATAAATTTCAAAGCAAGACAATCAGATTTTCACTATCTATCATATTGTCCCTTGTTTTCTTCCAAAAAGTTGTGCATATCTTCACATACAAAAAATTCACACGAAACAACATAGTATGGAGCTGAACAGGATGAGGAAGGCATTTTAGGTCTTCAAGACCAGACAATAGGGAAGCCAACAATGGCTGTCATACTGTCTCGCATTCTCTTCAAAATACCTGTCCATACCTTCATGTATGTTGAACTTAAAACAAGCTAAAATCACTCTGAACAAAGAATGATAGTATTGCTGGATTTCATATCATGATGCTACATAATAGCACTGGGTACTGTAGTGTCTCTTTTCCTTCAAAGTAGTTGTTCATTTCATCATGTGTTATATAATTGGTTCTCATAATACGTTGTTTTGGTTGAAGATGATACAGAAAATCTAGTCTTACACAGATAATGTAGGTGGAAAAGGAAAGACCTCACCTAGTCACTAAAAGAATCAAAAGGACTTCGCAAATTCTCAGACCACTAGGAGTCACTGGCCTACATCCATTTTTCTCCTTCATGCTTCATGAAATGATGAAATTTTATCACTTACCAGTTTGGAACATTCTTTCATTTATTATTTGGCTACTCTAAGACACATTTTTTAATACAAAAGATGAGATAAGTCCTTATTTTTCTGTCTTATTTACCTTTTTTCAAGTAATAACTTTGTAACTTAGCAACCTCGAGTTGATCAGTAAAGTATTATTAATACTGTGTACGCATAGGTTTTTTTTGTTTTTGCAGTTATTAAATTTTTATTGGTACATTTTAGCTAATATCCATCATAGAGAATTTATACCTTGTACTCACGGTTTTAAACGTATTTGAAATATTACAGTGTCTTGCTGTTATTATTTTTGACATTCACATTGTCCCCCCCGTTGCTGTTTGATCCTAAATTTTTTGTTTTTGTTTCTTTTTGATCCCCCTTGTACTGGGGATTGAACCCAAAGCCTTTGCACTGATCTATAGTGCCAGTGTTGGTGGTGGTTGTTTTTGGTTTCGTTTTTCAGACAGTATTTTACTAAATTGCTTGGGTAGCACTTAAACTTTTGGTCCTCTTGCCTTAGCTTCTCAGAGTGCTGGGGTTATAGTTATATGCCATCATGTCCTGCTACAGGTTGGATTTTTGTTTTGTTTTTGGTACCAGGGGTTAAGCTCCGAACCTTGCACTTGCTAAGTAGGCACTTGTGCTGCTGAGCAGTATCCTCAGCCTGCAGGTACTATTTTAAACTTGTTCAGCTATCTAATCTTCTCTTACCTATACAGTAGGCACAGTACTAATAACATCTTGCTCACAAATGAGGAAATTGTATCTAAGGAAGTTTCATACCTTGCTTGGTCAGATAGTTGAGTGGTTGACTCAGGATTCAGTCTCAGTCTCAGGCCATCTTCATTATATAACTGCAGCTCCAGTTGTGTTGTTTCATTTTGTTTCTTTTTGCCCTTAGGGTATATACCTTTAGCGAGATCTTGCAAATTATAGGGTTTTGAAATCACTTAGATATAGTGTGTGTGTGTGTGTGTGTGTGTGTGTGTGTGTGTGTGTCATTTTCAGATTTTTCAGGGATTACTTTTTGTGCAGCTAGTATGTAAGATGCTTATATAGTACTAAATGAGGTTTACAAAGTTGGCTATAGTTAGAAAAATCTAGTTTCTGTACTTCCACCCTGTTTTCTCCCTTCTGTGTGTAAGACTTGACAATTGAACATGAATATTCAAAATATTTTGCCATGATATTTCTTACAACACAAGAAGCATTTAAGGTAGTTTTAATTTATTTAAAGCTACTGTATCTCCTTCTAGAGTTTTAAATAAATAATGTATATTTTTATGCCCTAGAAAGAGGAACGTGGAGTTTTCTTTTTTAGCAGCCACAAGTTCTTGGCTTAAATATAATCAACTTGAAGTAAGAAACTTGTTCTCTAGTAATAGTTATTGTTCTTGCAATGCTAGGTCATATTTGTTTTAGTCTGGTTAGTTGAGATAGGCTGACGATACTGGTACTAGGTATAATCAGGAGAGCTCACAATTAACATGTCTTAAATGTTTCACCATCTGACCTGAAATTTAGATGTTACTATTTAGAAAAGATGTCATCTGGTGTTTGTCATTTAAAATTCAAATTGCTTAAGTTTTAAATAAAATATTAAATCCTTTAAAATATTAAACATGTTAAATCTGTTTTATGCTTGCTAACTATAACATCTTAAAATGTATTTCAGCAGTATGTCATATTCTGATATGTAATATGGGCTTAAAATGATTAAATCAGAATATGTCAAGTGGTGAAGAAATAGTGATTGATAAAAATATGAGGGTTAGGGTAAGTTGAGTGTGGTGGTGCACGCCAGTAATCCCAGCACTCCGGAGGCTGAGGCAGGAGAATTGCCATGAGTTAGAGGCCAACCTGAACTACAAAGCAATACCTTCCCTCCAAAAAAATAAGTATATATATTTATAAAATGAGAGTTCTAGAATTGGATAGACCTTGGTTCATGGTCTAGCTTCAGTTTTCTTGTTCAAATTTCTTGGCAGGTTTAATACTTTGGCCTAATAGAAGTAGTATGTTTCTTATAAAATTGTTAGGGGGATTACATAAACTAATGTGTGTATTGAAGAAAAGTGACTGGTAAAGAATAAACATCTAGTAAATTCTTACTTTGGAAGTTGATATACTTATGAGTATCAGTTCTCTAAACTTTTGGTGGGGGGGGCGAACAGGGTGCAGTTCAAACTGGGCTTTATCTTATAAATTTCAGATCAGTTCCATTCAAGGTTAATCTAAGAAAATTAACCAGATTTGTATAAGAGTGCATATTATTATGTGGCTGCTAGCAAATGTTAGGATTAGTAGCAAATTATGATAAAACTTCAAGTGTAGTACTCTACATCATACAGTTGCCGTGGAATCAGGAAAGTTTCTCTTGGCCTCTGTTCTATTCTCTTTATCTTAGCATTCTGTTCATACCAAAATGGGGTGTTTGGTTAGTTCTGTTATGAACATTACCTTGTTTAATTCTCTGAACAATGAATGCTCTGAGGTAGTTTACAGGTAAAAAGAGTGAATCAGTGACCAGACACTCTGATTCATTAGTAATAAGGTAAGCCAATTCTGTTTGATCGCAGGATCGTTTCATTATACCATATAGAACTTAGCTTATTTCAAGGAGCTTTTGGCCTCAGCTGATAAAATCTGCCTTCTCTTGGCTTTTGACTTTGGATCACTGTTCATCTATAGTTGTATTTTTCCCCCCCTTTAGAGTTCTTTGCCTAAATTCCATTGGTGTGTATCCTGAGATACTGAGAAAAAGGAAATGATGGGTGGTTTGTGTTATCCTGTGCTAATGTGATTGTAAATTCTAGCTTACATGACATAATTACTTAAAAGGTAGCGGACCTATCCTAAACACCCAGTCTTCCTTTATGCCATACTGGCAGCAGCTCAGAAAAGGGTATAAAACAGATGTTTATGAATTCCTGCACGTTTTATATCAAATGTGCTTTCATTTTTCTGAGGGAAGAATTTATAGTGTTATTGTTTTTTGGTACCAGAGATCGAACTTGTAACCTTGCACTTGCCAGGCAAGTGTTTATGCCACTAAGCTAAATCCCCAGCCCAAGAATTTATAGTTTTTATCAAGAGTTTTTTCACTCAGTCAACTAAGGCAAATTTTATTGAGGTCCAAAAGCCGTATGCTTGTGCAAGAGGTACTCTTCCAGAGAAGGTTGAGATGATGGAGAATTTTGCTTGACTTTCTTCTGGAGGTGGAAGTTGTTAGTGCTTCTTGGTGCAGTTGATCACACAGGGGTGCTGGCAGGCATCACACCAGAGGCAGATCATCTTGTCACAGTTGTACTTCTTGGGCACGCTGGCACAGGAAAGGCTCAGTAGTGCTGCCTCAGACGAAGAGCACCAAGTGCAGGCTGGGCTCTTTCTGGATGTTGGAATCAGAGACAGTGTGGCCATCCTTTAGCTGTTCACTGGCATATATGGTATCAGATGTTGCTAGTAAGTCAAATGTGCTACTTGACTTGGTTTTTGGCTTTGACATTTTTTATGGTGTCCCTGGTCTCAACCTTGAGAGTCTTGGTTTTAACTCTGAGGATCTTTACAGAGATCTATATCTCTGCCTCTAGTTCACAAACATCTGTCTTTACACCTCTTTGAAAAGTGTATGTTAGTGTTTTTGTAGTATAATAATAGATTGGTAACCAAAATAAAGCTAGTATTTTCTCCTTTGAGCATGACTGGTAGGGATTCATAGGCATATGTATGCTCAAATGACAGCTAGGAAGTATTAGGTTTGAAAACAGCTAGAAAACAACAAAAAACTAGTTATACCCTGGGCCAGTATTTAATTATTGGTAACTAGAGCAGGTGGAGAACTAATGAGTTTCCTATGGCTTCTGTATACAGATGTGGGAAGTTTTGGAATGTGATATGTTTAGAAATTGGGAGTTTGAGTAGATTTTTTTTAAGAAATCCTAAGTTTAAGAGCCATTGATTATATAGATTTATGTTCGTTGGACCTTGAACTCGGGGCCTTCCCACTGAGCTGCATTTATAGCCCTTCTCTTTTTTATTTTCATTTTTTACTTTGGCACAGGATCTTGCTAGATTGCCCAGGATGGATCCAACTTGAAATCCTCTTGTCTCAGCCTCCCAGAGTGCTGGTACTAACAAGTTAAAACCACCATCCCTTGCTTTGTCTGTATTTTCTTGTTTTTATTTTAGAATGCAGGGATGAGTTCAAGGACATCACTGCTTTTATAGGAGAGCTTTATGGTGATTTTTCTGGTTGGCCCAGTATGTTAGAGGTGAGACACTTTAAGCTAAGACAGTGGCGCAGGCCTGCAATCCTAGCTTTCCAAGAGGATGAGGCAGAAGGATTACAAATTCAGACACAGTCTGAGTGATTTGTGAGAGCTTGTCTTTAAAAAAGAAAGAAAGAAAAAGACTGGGAATGTAGTTGAGTATAAATGCCCTGAGTTCAGTATGCAGTATGTAGTACCATACCCTGCCAAAAAGAGTGGGGCACTTTCTAAGGCAGGGATTTTTTTTTTTAAATTTTAAAGAGGGTAAAACAAACCATAACAAAACAGAACAAAGTAGATCAGAAGAAAACAATGTAAGTGACACAGATTTCAAAGCAAGACAACAGGAGATCTACAGTAGCTACCATAATGACTCCTGTTTTCTTCTAAATAGTTGTCTGTCTTCACACACAATGAATTCATACAGAACAAAATAGTATAAAACTGATCAGAACAGAGAGGTGAAAGCATTACAGGCCTTCAAACAAGACAATAGGAAAATCAACAATGGCTACCATAATGTCTCTTGTTCTCTCCAAAATAGCTGTCCATACCTTCATGTATGTTGAAATAATACAAAACAGACTAAAACCACTCTGAACAAAGAATAAAATCATTGGATTTCATAACATGATGATAGGAAATCAGCAGTGGATACCATAATGTATCGTTTTCTTAAGTGTATTTATACAAATTTAGGTATTTTTTCTTTTCCTTTCCTTTTTTCCCCTCCTTTTCCCTGACATTTTTTTCCCCTTTGAGCAGATTCTTACCCTTTCACAGTGTTTATTGATGATTTTGCAGCTTATGTACTCTTACTATTTCTTACACTAGGGAGTCTATACAGTATTTACACATGAGTTTGATTTATTTCACTTAGGAGTATGGTCTCGAGTTGCATCCATTTACCTACATTATCTCAATGTGATTATTCTTTATAGCTGAGTAGTACTCCATTGTTTAAAAGTACATTTTTTTATCCATTCCTCAGTTGATGGGCGTTTAGGTTGTTTCCAAGATCTGGCTATTCCAATTGTGCTGCTATCAACACAGGTGCACATATATCACTGTAATACGATGTTTTCAGTTCTTGTGGGAATATACCCAGAAATGGAATAGCTGGGTCAAATGGGACTTCTAATCCCAGCTTTCTGAGGATTCTCCAGTCTGACCTCCACAGTGGTTGCACCAGTCTACACTCCCACCAACAGTGCAGAAGAGTTCCTTTTTCCCCACAGCCTCTCCAGCATTTATTGTTGGTAGTTTCTTGAACCTGGCCATTCTTTCTGGAGTGAGATGGAATCTCGGTGTTGTTTTAATTTGCATTTCTGTAATGACCAATGATGCTAAATATTTTTTCATGTATTTATTTGCCATTTGTATTTCTTTATCTGAGAACTCTGTATTCATCTCAGATGCCCATTTTTGGATTGGGTCGTTGAATTTTGGGGGTCTGATTTGTTGTAATTCTTTACATGTTCTAGACAGAAAAAGTCCTTTGTGCGAAGGATAGTTGACTAAGATTTTTTTCAAAATTCATGGGTTTCCTTTTTACTGTACTGGAGATTTCTTTTGACATGCAAAAACTTTTCAATAAGATGAGATCCCAGTTATTGATTCTGGAAGTATTTCCCATGCAGTTTGATTTTTTTTTTTTTTTCCCCATCACCAATAGTGTCATTTCATGTACTTCCCAAGTGTCAGTTTTTTAAATGGTCTTTAAAGACACAAAAATAAAAGATCTTGTGCAAAAGTATCAGTTTCTTGCAGAATGTTTTTTAGTGTTTTCCTACAACAATAGGTAAACATTTTTGTACTTGAAAAAGTCGTTTTTCCCAGGAGATTGGAATTCACTGGTTTTTATTTATGTATGATGGTTTACACTGATGTTTGTTAAAATCTGGAGACAATTTTTTTTCTCTATTCTCTGGACCTCATTGGCCTTAGCTATAAATTGAAAATGTTAGAGGCTGGGGATTTAGCTCGGTAGCATAAGTGCCTGCCTGGCAAGCACAAGGTCGTGAGTTTGATCCCCAGTACCAAAAACAAAACAAAAATGTTAGATTGATGAGTTTTCTGGGGGGCATTCCTTCTTCCCCAGACTGTGTAAGAATCCTATGAGGATTCTTTTTTTTTTGTTTGTTTTTTCTCTAATAACACATGCCAGAGACTTTTTCAAACAGGTCCTCATGATGCAATTCAGGCTGGCTTTGAACTCACAGCAATCCTCTTGTTTCCCAGTTTTTAGAATTCTACGTGTGGGCCACATCTGGTTGTGA
>PVJX010015429.1:0-42551 GCA_004027295.1 Dolichotis patagonum | reverse complement strand
CATGAATTTCTTGAGTTTTTACTTATTTTGGAATGTCTTTATTTCTCCTCTAATTATGAAAAATAGTTTTTCAGGATATGGTATTCTAGGTTGGACATTACAGTGGTACCTCAATTCACAAATTTGATTCTTTCTACAATTCTAGTCACAAATTCAGTTGGATGAGAACCAAATCAAATTCAGTGCTTAGATTCAATGCTGACCTCATGGGAAAATTTGATTTAGTTCTTGTTCAGTTTGGTTTGCAACCAGCATCTTGGAGAGAATTGAGTTCATAAACTGAGGTACCACTGTATTTTCTATCAGGCTTTGTTAGGTATTATTCCAATCCCTTCAGAAATTAGAGTTTCTACTGAAGAATATACTGTTATTCTAGTGGGTTCGCTCTTATAAGTAATTTGATGCTTCTCTCTTACAACATTTTATATTCTCTGTTCAGAAGTTTTAGAAATTTGACTTTGTGAAGAAGATATTTTCTGGTCACATCTATTTGGGATTCTAAATGCATTTAATACAAACATCATCTTCTTTCCCAGATCTGAGGAATTTTGTGCAATATAATTTTAGTAAATAGACTTTTTGTGCCATTAAACTTGTACTTCCTGACCTTCCTTGTGACTGAGTTTTAATCTGTTCTATTAGAACTGTACAAGGTCTTCAATAATATTTTCATTAATTATTACTCTTTTTTTATTACTTCCTGAATGCTCCAGTCATCCAACTGTCTTCAACTCCTGATTGTCTTTTTCCTCATTTATATTCCCTATTACGAAGACTTTCAACTGAGTTTTTATTTGATTGATTGAGAATTTCACTATCATAATTTCTGTTTGCTTCTTTTCCAGAATTTCTATCCCTTCAATTTATTTGTATATTGTTTGAGTTCATTCATTATTTTACCTATCTGGTTTTAAAATTTTTTTCCTAGAATTTCATAGACTTAAATATCTATAGAATCCTATTTGAGGAGTTATGAATTTTTGAAATGATCTTGATGGCTTGCTTTTTCCACAATTGGTGTTTTTGTATAGAAGTATGCAGTTCCATTGGGATGGGTATCTGTTATGGTTTATGTCAGTAGCCCCCAAGCCTCATGCCTTTGCATTATGCATTTGTGATTGGTTCATTGTCTAGAGCTTGGATTGGGGGTATGAGTGCTACACCGGCCTAGGGGTGGATCCAGGATGTGATATAATGACAGGAAGAAGGCATGTGTCTCTCTCTCATCAGTTTCTGCTTGCTGTTTGCAGCTGCCATAAACTGCGGCCCCGCCATGCCACCCTGCCTTGAAGCCAACTGAGTATGGACTGAAACCTCCAAAAACTGTAAGACATAAACCTTTCCTGTCTCAACTTTGGGCATCAGGTATTTTGTCTCAGCGACTAGTGAAAATTAACCTAAGACAGAATTTGGTACCAAGAGTGGGGTCATTGCTGTACCTGACTATGTTTTTCGAGAGAATTTGGAAATGGCTTGTGGGCAGAGTTTGGAAAGGTTCGGACATGTTGCCTGGATGCACAGAGCTGGAGCAGCTTGGACTGTTCTGTAGAGAAGATTCTGGTCAGAGCTCAGGGGACCAGAAGGCTGATAGAAAGCCTGATAGTAAAGACCAGGTTTGGGAGGTTTCTGCTGGGAAGAAGGACTGCATTGGTTGTTGGACTTCCTGCGATGTTTGTTATGGCTTGGCAGAAAGTTTGTCTGCATTTTGCTCATGCCCAGGAATTTTGCCTGAGACTGAGATTAAGGGCAATGGACTGATTAATCTGGCAAAGGAAATTTCAAGGCAGTCGAATGTTAAAGCTGTCAAATGGTTATTGTTGGGGGCTTTTAGCCAGATATATGTTGCAAATCAAGAGCAAAGAGCCCAGCAGGATAATTTAAAACCCTGTGAGTATGGCCAGAAGGAAAACTCCAGTAAATCTGTGGATTGTAAAGATAGAATTGAGACCTTGATTGCTGAGAAGAAACAGAGAGATAAGAAAGATGATTATGGGGCATCCAGGAAGCAGCGGGTCTCCACCCTTTGCAGCCTCAAATCTGCAAAGGTGAAAGAATTTGCTCAGAGAAGAAAGCTGCAGAGCACCATGCTCCAGAATGGCTCGGGAGGCCACATGAGGTTCCAGAATGGTGGCAACATAGAGAATCTTTTCTTCACAATCAGGTTCACAGAGCCCAGTGATCTAGGCAATCGAACCCTACAGCCAGGAGAGAGAAAAGCCTGGCTAATGCTCCAGCTGGCAGCAAACCTTGGCTGCATACACATGGTGCTACTTTTAGGAGCAAGGAAAATAAACAAATTCTGAGGGTAAGACAGCTTCCACCTTGATTGCAAAGGGCCTGGGAGGCCAAGCAGTGTGCCCCTGAGAGGGCATTATGTAAAGATGTAAGCGTGAAGCCGAAGGTGCAGTGGAGACCCCAGAAGTTTGGAAAAGCCAGGAATGTGGATCATCCAAAAGCTGCAAAAACTGAGCTGAGTGGGTTTAAGAGAGAAGCTGCATGAGCTGAAATCCCTGGAAGCGCCATGGGGGTAGAATCACCCAAGCCTTTTGGAGCTTGCAACCAGATTACTTCAAATGCTGAGCATGGAACTCTAGGACTTAATATTCGCCCTGCTGGATGTTGGACTTGCTTTGTTTCCAATGCTTTATATTCCCCTGTTTGTAACTTTTGGAATGGTAAAGTTTATCTTGTGTTTATGCATTTCAGAAATGTTTAACATTGTTTCATTTGTAATGGGGTTTACAGCTAAGAGTTTGCCATAGATATAAGAGGAGAATTGGATATCTCAGCAATGCTGAAAATGTTAGGACTTTGGCAACTCTTGGAGATGGACTAAATGTCTTTTGTATAAAGGATGTGCATGAGTCTTTGGGGGCCCGGGGTGGAATGTCATGGTTTATGTCAGTGGCCCCCCCAAGCCTCATGCCTTTTCATTATGCATTTGTGATTGGTTCATTGTCTAGTGCTTAGATTGGGAGAATAAGTGCTACACCGGCCTAGGGGTGGAGCCAGGATGTGATGTAATGGTAGGAAGAAGGGGTGTCTGTCTCTCATGCCGGTTCCACTTGCTGTTTGCAGCCGCCATGAACTGTGGCCCTGCCATGCCACCCTGCCTTGGAGCCAACTGAGTATGGACTGAAACCTCCAAAAACTGTGAGAAATAAACCTTTCCTTTCGCAACTTTGGGCATCAGGTATTTTGTCTCAGCAACAAGTAAAAAGTAACTAAGACAGTATCTCTATCAGTATTTGAGGAGGTCTTTTTAATAAGTGACTTTTGTGTCTGAGTGAAAGCACCTGCACAGCTTATTCAAAGTGCCAGGTTAAATCTCTACCACTGCTTTGCAAGAAGAGTGTAACTACCAACCATATATTAACATGTAGTATATGTTAACAATCTAAAGAACCAATCATATGTGAACATGTATTTTAAAATTTGTTTAAAACTTTCTCTATTGTCTTAGTAACCCAGACCAAAAAAAGAAAGTAATAATGTAAGATGGGCTAGGGGAAAATAGACCTTGATGGTATTTATATATAAGAAAATAGGGGGAAATGATGAGAGAATATGAAAGGAGAATGAAAGAAAAGATTGGAGTACAAATGAAAAGTGACGGAAGATATAGGGTGGTTGAATCCAATTAATAAACTAGCAAAAATAAAATGTTAGAAAACCCTATGAAGAAAACCATAGTGTAAGAAAATGTCACAAAACAAGGGAAAACATGATGAAAACCAAAGCAATAACTACCATTCATGCACAATTATATACATATGCATGTACATATACACATAAAAAATGAATAACACAGGCCAATATCCTTCCTTGTAAGAATATGTGTATTGGCAACAACTATTCCCCTCTGCTTTCTATGATTGGATTCCACCTGATAAAAGGAAGGCTGTGAAAATCTTTTTTAGTGTAGAGTTCTCATCCTATGACAAAGTGGAAGTTATTTAGGGAAGTCTGGTGGTTGAGATGTACCCTTTCATGGTCACAGATGAGCACTCAGGCAAGTCTGCCAGTAACGTGACTGAACCATATCCTACAACACAATCTCTTTTATATCAGCAAGTGAAGACATCTGAAAAACCCTGTCTGTCAAATCTACACTTGTGTAGTTTGGATGAGACTTAGATTGTGACCCAAAGTTTTAGAACTCACCAGAATGTGCTTTTGGAGGCTGGAGGGATGACTGGTCAGTGTCTGCACGGTGCCACATTTCCCCTCTTTGGGCAGGGCAGAATCAATTGGAGACTATTACTGGCTGGACAGTTGAGGATTCTCACTTCCCTGTTGCTGAAACAAAATACTCAATGCCCACAACTTAAAGGCGAAAAGGTTTATTGGGGTTCATTGTTTCAGTGAGATCAGTACATGATTGGTTCTCACCAAGGCAGACACTGCATAGAGGAAAACTGATTGGGTCCGTGGTGGTAAGACTGAAGACAGATTGAAGAGCTAGTGACAAAATTACACCCTTCCAGGTCACCCTGTCAGTGACCCTCCTCTTTTGACCAGGCTCCACCTCCTAACAGCACATTCAGCTATGAGCTCACTTAATGGATTAATACAGTGATGCATACAATGCCCCATGTTCTAGTTGCCTTCCAAAAGTCCCATTTCTGAACATGTAAAATTTTAGAGACACTTTATATCTAAACCATGACAGGTACACAAGGTCTGAACTGTGATACGGTTGTAGGTGTCCAGCCTTCTACTGGCCTCAGCAATGGTACCCCCAGACTCAGACTCCACCATACTAAGAAACCTCATGCAGCTGAACCCTTTCCTTGTCACAATGTGTAAACCAGCACTGATTTTTGTTTCTTGCCTTCTCCTCAGGATTTCTCCCTCCCTGGCTGAATTTGTCCATGACTTTCTGGGTTTCACATCATCTAGCCATCACACTGAGATTTTCCCAGCATCAAATCCAAACTCTTCTAAGACAGATACTAGTGTATTACTCTCATTCTCATGGTTTTAGTTTTTCTGTATTGCAGTTACCATTCTCCTGGGCCCAAGTCTGCTACTCTTTAGGGTGCCCACTGCCTCACTGAAGAAAATAAAGTGTATTTCAACATGGAGATATAAAATGTGTAGATTGTTGTTTTCTCAAGCCATTTATTGTTTTCAACTAATATCTTGGAGTATCTTCTGAGTGCGACTTTTTCTCGAGTCCACTGTCTGGGTTTCATGGCACAGTTTTTAACCCAGTTATATTAATTAACTGAAAATTTCTTAAATGACATAGTCAGTGGTATTTACAGATATGCCACCTGACTCCATCTTGCAGTTAAGATCATTTGTCATCTGTATCACTGTGTTGGGCAAGTATATAAACCAAACAGTAGGCTTGTCAAAATTGGAGATTGATCCTAATACTGCCTAATAAATCACCCCCAAATACTGCTGGCATAGATTTTTCACTACCCGCTAGGTTTCATGAGTGGTACTTTGTTGGTTCTGCATAAACTACTACAGGATTGACATGAGCTGAAGGTGAAGGGGACCTGGGCAAAGCTGGCATAGCTCAATCTTTCTCTCCAAGTAGTCTTTCATTCTCAAGGAGGGTAAATAGACTTCTTCATATGGAGGGAACTATGTTGCAGGAAAGAAAAGACAAAATATGCAAGGTCCCTGGGGCTTAGGTTTTGCCACTATAGTCTGTTAGTCAAAGGCACCCACAAACTCAACCCTGAACCAAGGAACAGACAAATAAATTACACCTCTTGATATGAAAACTGGAGAAAACTGTGGCTGAATCACCATGATATCACAGTGGATAATAGTCTGAATATGATAACAGAAAGTGAGTGCTAACCAAATGCTAATATTTTTTTATTTTAAAACAAAAAAGAATAAAAATGATTATATAGAATTCCAAAGCAAATAATAGTAAATTAACAATGCTAAATATATTGTATATTGTTATCTTCAAAATAGTGCTCAGATTATAAGACATAGGCATGGAAAAATGATCAAACAATGAAATCACAAATCATCTTTTTAGATAAACTAATAGAGATTAGTAGTAAAATTATCTTTCTTGTATATATATAATAAATATTATATATTTGTATATAACCTTATATATAATCTTTGTGTGTGTGCATATATATATATTTTTTCTTTTCTTTTCTCCTTTCCCCATCCCTATTGTTCTTTCTTTTTGAGCAGTTGCTTTCCCTGTCACTTTCACAATATCTATTATACATTTTGGATCTTATTTACTCTTTCAGTTTTTTACACTAGGGAGACAATATGACATTTATATATGCAAGTCTGTTTTATTTCACTTAGGATTATGGTCTCAAGTTGCATCCATTTACCTATAAAAGCCTCAAGTTTATCCTTCTTTATAGCTTATTAGTACTCTATTGTGTAAAAATACCACATCTTTTTTATCCATTCCGTGGCAGGTGAGTATTTGGGTTGTGTACAAGATTTAGCTATTACAAACTGTGCTGGTATAAACAAAGGGGCACATACAGCACTGATGTTTTCAAATCTTCTGGGAAAATACCCAAAATGGGAGTAACTGAATTCAATGGGACCTCCAATCTTAGTTTTTCTGAGGACTCTCCACACTGATTTCCACAGTGTGTTCTACACTCCCAGTACAATTACTACTAAAAATTATTAAATTTACATTTTTAAAAAGTCAATGGTTTCTCAGTTATATTTTCCAATATAGTATCAGTAAGATCTTCAAATTAATATCTTCCCATTGCATTGCACAAAAGTACAGAGTTCATCTTTTGCTGCTAATATTACTGCAAAACCCTAATATTTAGGAGTGAGTTCCCTGCATCACCACGGAGTGTTTTCTCTCCCTTCCTATTACCCCCAATTACCTTAGAAAAACCTCACTGACACCTGTTCCATCATACAGGAAATCTCTAGGTTCTGTCTTCTAATTTCCCTCCTCAACTGCCTATATTACTATCTAATTGATTCAAATTGGTTTTCTCTTCAGCAACTCAATCCCTTGAGATATAATGCTTGATTTTATCTTCCTTCTTTTGTTATTGACCTTATGTCCACCTTTAACCACATTTGTTGACTATTCCTCATTTCATTCATCAAACTGTGTGTTGCTACATTGTACTCCTGCACTTGACCTCAGTCCCCAGACTCTCCACCTGGCTCACAGCTTGAGACAGTCACTTGTCAAGCGTGGTTGCTCAGCTTGTACTCCTCTGTGAGATCAAGTTATCAACACATGCTCCCAGGACCACTGCATAATGTATAGAACAACAACACAGTAAAATTCAGCAAGCAATTCCAAGCAAGAAAGCTCTGACTGTTCCCTTGTAAACAAACCATATTCCCATCAGTATAAGTAATATAATCATAGTCAAAATAGTAATTAGGGTAAAAAATGTGTTTGCAGCTTGGGGCTTTCTTTGTTTATTCCTTCATAAGCACTTGGTCTAGATTATGGTTAATAAAACAATAGGATACAATGATACTGGATCTTGATGCTCAAAAATAGAAGTTAATTTGATCCACATGTGAACTAATGTGTTATGGTAGAGAGTACCGCAGAAGAAAAACTGAAGAATATGAACCTCAGTGCTGTGTGCAAAATACAGGGGGGGCAGGGGAAGGTGACAGAAATCCATTACTGTCTCATTTCCATCACACTTAGATGAGGGAACCTCTAACGGAAATATATCTGGAAATAGGAAAAAAGCAACAGAATTTCATCAGCTACATGTAAGACAATGTGGAGAAAGAAGAAGATAAAAATGGCTAAATTTGTATTTAAATCACTAGCAGTAATTATGAAAATGAGGCAAAGGATAAAACAGGAAACAAACTTCTGGTTTTGGTGATAATTAAGTGAAAATGTTCTTATGATACAAAAATTTTAAGTTCTGAAAAAAAAAGTAACCACACGTGATAGTGACAGTTTAGACAAAAAACATTTCCCAAAACCCCGCGCTCCCGGAGGCGGGGCTTTGGAGAGCAGGTAGACAGTAGGAGCTCAGAGTTTGTGAAATCACACCGATGAGTGGAGGGTGGGAGATGGGAAGAGGCAGCCACTGGGGGTGTAACCCTGAAGCTCCTGGGTGTGCCCCAGAAATCATCTACAGCGCTGCCTCCTCCCTTCACTCTCTGTTCCTCGGCTTCTGTGATATTTACTAATGAGTGGCGTTTGGCCATAGGATTTTTGTCCACGCTGCACATCAAAAAGTTACCTCAGTGGCAGATGCTAGACAGCTGTGTTCTGCCTAAACTACAAAGGTCATACACTCAAGCAGTGACCATTCCCATCAGTTTTTTACCATCATAATATTTCCAATACCAATCCTCAAAGGCAAAAATTAATAAATTTAACAAGGCATTTGTCTTATTCTATACATTGATTGATATTTGTGGGCCCTAATGAAGACCCCCAAGATACACTTTTCACCTAACTTTTCTAAACTTTTAACATTTAGTTTTCAATCATGAAATACCATAAATATGCTACTATGGTTGTAGATTCAATCTGCCAATTGCTTTACACACCCGAACTAAAAAGAATTGATGGATTCATAATTTCTGCTAGCATAAAATTGGTTATAGAAAATCAGTAGCTTAAAATGTTTCAACTACTGTTTAAAATACTGCCTTGTAGAGCAAACAGAGTGCAGAAATCCTGCACATGTCTAACATCAACCACAAAAGGTATATAAATCTATGTTTAAAAATGTGGGAAAACACTGGCTTCATGGAGACTCTGATGGGTATGTATCAACCCCAAAGTAAACATCAGGCCTTTCGTTGGCCTTAAATGCTATCAAGACCTTCAAAACAACTGCACAACTTTCAAACTTCAGCCAGTTCTCTCTTCCTCTAAGCCACCAGTCCTCAAACAGTCATAATTCTGCCAGCAAAGAAAGAATCCTAGCCACACGCATTTTTCCTGCACCCCCTTTATCCTTTCCCCCTCCTTCTAGTATCTTGCACATTTTTTTGAACATGAGCACCAGTCACAGACCTGCATCTGTGTCTACAGCACACATTGCCACAGTTTAAAATCAACTGTTTCCTGCTGGTCAAAAATCGGGAAGAGAAGTAAGCCAGCGACTGTGGGAAGAGTGTCCAGAGGACAGTGTTGGAGAATAGTATGACCTCATGCTGTGTATGGCACGTCAGTCTAGGGCTGTTAAAATGAATGTTCTCCAGAGGATTTAAGGCAGGGTTCATTTCATTTTCTGTATTTTTGATGTGTTGCTATCTAATACTCTGATGACCATGGCTACTTTCTAGAGATAACCAGCAACTCACCCAAGAACACACCTTCCATGCATCAACCAGGCTATTCAGAGTCCGCCCTCCCCATACCCCCTTGTCTTCTTTCTGACACTTGGACTCTAGGCTAGTACCATCCTTCCCTAATTATCTCAGAACTGGGCACCGGAAGACAGGAAAGTCCCTACACCCCCAGGGTCTACTGAAATTATCTGAATAATCCTAAACTTATGGCCCTGTCTTGCCCATTTTTCCTGTGCAAACCATAATAAAAGCTGTGGCCATCTTGCCCTCATGCTCCATGGCTCATGACTAACCCATGGGATCCTTCTGTGGTCCTGCAGGGCAAGACTTCCCTTCACTTGGAGGACAATGACACGTGGTATTTTCAGTGGCAGTTGTCTCTTGATTTGTGGGCCTGAATAATAATATTTATGATTAACTACAAAAACTCAGAACTCCTGCAGCACAATATTCAAAATAGACACAAGACAAATTCATTGATGAGTATACAACCAGAAAAATGTGATCAATTTTTAAGAGAAAAGACCATCACTAAATTTCAAACCTGAAATGAGCCAATGTCAAAATTATCAGAAAAGACTTTATTGTAATTACGGTCAATTAAGTAAAGGTATCTGCTCATGTAATAAATAGATGTAATGTATTAGCTGAGAAGTAGAAACTATCCAGACTGTGCCTGGAGCTACCAGACAGGCAATAGCAAGAGAGGATTCTCCCTTACAGTCTTCAGAGGGTTATATCTTAACTGCACATTCAACAGGGACAGAACAAATTGACAAACTTTTAAAAGCTACTCAATATACAATAATTTATTGTGTTATTGCAGGAAACCAATACAGTAAGTTAAACTCTATAAATAATCTAAGAAAAAGGCCACAATGCCAAGGTAATGTGATGAATGCAAACAGCATTCTTTCTTTTCCCAAAACAGGAATAACAAAGACAGAATAGTTCAGGTAGTGTTCAGAGTAGCCATTGGTACAAGGCACAGGATAAATAACACATATCATATAGGAAATATCTAGACTTATTAGTGTCTTGTGCCCTGAATTCACGAGTGAGAGAGTAATTCATTTTTTTCTTCTGTTTTTCTTTTTGTCCATGCACCTAACAAATAAGCACTTCTTCTTTGAAATACTGCTCTACACACTGCCTGCTAAAATGCTACTTCATTTGTTGAACCACAAGTTTTAAAAAAAGTGTTTTAACAGTGTGTCTGTGAGATTCTAAAGTTTTCTAGAACTCATTCTTTCAATGGAGTGAATTCACTTTCACTCTAGAAATGTGTCCTAAAATCAGAGTGAACAACAAAAAGTTGTTGTACAAATTATTCACTACAACATTATTCATAGTAACAAGAAATATTTAAAATAAATTAAATAACCAACATGACGTATTTGTTAAGTACATTTTAGTAGAACCATAGTAGCATAAGGTACTATGTAGTCATTTTAAAAGGATGCTACTAGTATATATTTGTTGATAAGTAATATATTATTGGATGGAAAATTCACTATAAAATATTAGTTATTCCCTATATTTGAGGAAACAAGTTTAAAAAATGTCTATCTGATGAAGGCCATCCCTCATTATAGTCAAACCAGAAGAGGGTTGCTTCCACAATGCTAAAGCACTAAAATCTGTGACTGCTCAAGTCCTTTACACATGAAGAGGTATAGTATATAATCTATGCATATACTCTTTATATACTTTAAATCATCTGTAGAATACCTACAATACTTAAGATATTATAAATCCCATGTCAATTGTTATTGTACTGTATGGTTTAGGAAACAATGAAAGAGACAGCCTGTACAGGTTTATCAGAGATGAAATTTATTTAGTACGGTACTTTTGATTCTCCATTGGTTGAATACAAAGATGAGAACTAATGGATCCAGAGAACCAGTTGTATGTAACAAAATATCAACAATGATTTTATTTGGATATAAAATTATATGTGATCTTAATATAATTCTCTACCATTTTTAAAATGAACCTATATTACCTGTGTAAATTAAGAGGCATTTAAAAACAAAATCTTAGATTCTATCTTACTTTAGTAACAATGGTTATTGTCAAGAACTCACAAAACAACAAATGTGGGAGAGGCTTCCCAGAAGAAGAAACTCTTCCACATTGTTGGTGGGAATGCATACTAGTCTTCATTCCCACCACTATGGAAATCATTAAAGAGAGTCCTCAGAAAACTAAAAGCAGAAATTCCACTTGACCCAGCTATACCTTTTCTGGGTATCTTCACAACAGAATTAAAGCCAACATATTGTAGCTGGATCTCAGATCCTTGTTTTGGGGCAATGAAGACTGAAACCAATAAAACAGCAAATGCCAAGCAGTAGGGAATCCCCAGATGTGTGTTGATTAGAACTAGCTTCTAGTTGGAGAAGGATGTTCTGTAAGGCAGACACTGTAGATGTTTTGGTCCATTGAGTTTTTATACAGTTTTTGGGAGCAGGATATATGACAGAAAGCAGAGATACTCCTGGTTACAGGTAGGCCTTTGATGTTTGGAAAGCAAGCTGCTCCATTTGCAGCCACTTCCTTCAAGATCACTCTCATTTGGTTAAGGACCTGTTCTTTTGTATCTTGCATTTCATTAGGCCCTGATAGTCTGTCTTGGTATGCTAACACACTCAGGCCTATGATTCTTAGTTTACTTTAAGTTACATATTTAGGACCTGTGCTCTACTTGTCTAACTTCCATTATCTCCTGGCTTCAACATTACAGTGATAAAGCGCCACTGACAATAGCTAAATTATATAAGCTTTCTAATATTCCCATCAACAGATGAGTAAATAAAGAAAATGAGATATATATACACCATGGAGTACTACTGAGTCATAAATAAGGATATGAGAAACCCATAATATAAACAATTTAAAGAGTAAAATTTTAAAAAGATGGTAGGAAACAGGGAAGTAGATGGTAGAAAGGAAAGGGACCTGTAGAGGGAAAGGGGAGGGTGGAAAGGAATACAAATGCTCAAGATGCAATGTGTATTTGCACTAGCTCCCCTGAGATGGATGTAACGATCATGTATCAAACATATGTGTTAATAAAAAATTTTAAAAATAGAAACAAAACCTTAGGTAGCTGTAGACATATGAACCACTGCATGTTATACCAAACTGTCTTCTATTCATGGATTCCACTAATGTTATTAGATGATTTTTTAATGTACTTTCATTCTGGGCAGCTTCACACATTTGCTGTTCATTATATGCCTTATCTGGGACAGCTGATGCTAATTCCCTAAATTCATTGAAATAAAACAATTAGAATATAGTTAGTAGAGAGAATCACCCTCAGCATTTTTCACATAATCCTGCACAGTTTTCATTTTAAAAAGATTATAGTGTGTGACTCAAATTAAGCATATGATTTGTAATGAGAGCCACTTTGTAGTATACCATCAAATGAAATTAGTCACTTTTTCAAATGACAGACACATAGGATTATATTGCACTTTTCTATTAATCCAATAGGTTAAGGTAGTTGAGATGTAATCTCTAAGTTCATGAAAATGAAGCAAACACGAATATGCATTCTCTTAAAATCTCTCAGGCTATTAACTAGGGCAACAGTAAACAAAATAGTATTGAATAGTTTCATTTTGTTTTTCCGCATTGTTAAAGTAAAAAAATCCTTTGGAAAAATTTTTTTAAAGTTTACAAATAATAGGCAAATGGGGAAACTTCATTGCATAACTTCATACAAAACAAACTAATGAGGAAAGATTCATAATAAATTAATAAATTAAATTAGATCTAAACTCAATGGGATTACATTAAAATCTCACTTCATTCTATCAAAAACTCACTGAAACAGTACCAATTAAATGAGGCAATCAGTAAGAACGAAGAGATTTACTTGATATTTCATCTATTCTCCCTCATTATTAGATTTCATTTTTAATATCTTGTTGACAATGATTCTTTCCTGACATTACTAGCACCAGAATCATGAGTCAGCTTTGCAATCAATTCGGAGGGATAAAATAATCCTCAAATTGCCACTTAGCACATCTGCTTGACCAGGTAACTGAGTTCTCATTAAAAATATATCACTGGAGATGGACAAGAAATAGCAGGAGAGAATATAGTTAGTAAAAGAATAGCATGAAGCATAAGAAAAAAGTTTAAAGAATTGTTATTTGCCTAATTTTCTATTGCATTTCAACTTGGAGATTAGTCCACAAAAGATTAATTTGTTCTTGTTTTTATTTTTCTGCCACAGGCTGCAGTTTAAAGAGATGTGTTCTTCCTAGGCCTGCTGATTTTAAGTGTCATATTCCAGGGCTTAGACTATTTAAACACCCTGGTAATGGATGTAACCACACTTCGAAACAGTCCACCCATGAAGTCTCAGCTGGTTTGGCTCATTATAAAAAATTCATAATCATTTTGCATATGGACTCAGAGCCTACTAGCAAAGCACCAGCAGAAAGCAATAGCATATTGCTAATCTCTAAGCATTTCAGAAGCAAGTGTCACGGCAGATAACTCATAGACTTTAAGTTTTATTGCAGTGCTGATATCTTGGATTTGAGGGTTTGAGCCTCTCTGATCAGGCACTGGAGTTTGAGTGTGCTTTTCCATCCCTTTATAACCTCACACCCTTTGAGATTCCAGACCAATAAGCACACTTATTTTAGTGGTTAATCAATCAAATTCCTAAAATTTGACCAATAAAAATATTTAAAAGTCCTGAAATATATTGTAGCACCTAACACTAAGCTAGATCGGTATATGGGGGGGTACGAGGACAGTAACTATGCGAGACATTTCTGTTAAATGAATGAATGGACAATGAGTGCCTTATCAGCAAACACAGAAGAAGATGGACCATCTTAAGTAAATTTGTCATGAAAGAAATAGGGCAGTAATTCTCAGTTGATTATGATTCTGCCTTCCTCCAGCCAAAAAGATATTTGTCAAGATCTAGAGACATTTTTGGCTGTCAACTGGGGAGGATGCTGCTGACATCTAGAGTGGGAATCCAGAACATAGGTAAAACAAACTACAGTGCTCAAAGGCCCTCACAACCAAGATCTATGCCACCACAAATATTAATAATGCTATGTTTGAGGAACCAGCAGAGAGATGCAGAAGAGAAACACTACCCCAAGACTGAAGTGCACTGATACACTGATAACCTAGAACAGTCACCAGTGAGTTCATCATTGTCTGCTGATACCTGTGAAGCAGGAATACCTAAGAACATGGAGAAAAGCATTTGGTTATAAAGGGAAATTCCCAGACAGGAGGGTTGAGAGAGTGTAATTGGGAAAATGCCACAAGCTGCTGGCATACCCACACTGAAGTCTGTTGTTTGCAATTATATGGAAACGCTACGCTGAAGCTGATATTCAAACCCAAACTATTTTATAGAAACATCCTGTTCTGATTGACAACTAGCAACCATTTCCTTTTTCAAATCAGATCAACCCCTTCCCTTCCCCAGAGTCTGATAACCACTATACTAATTTCAACTTCTATGTGATCAACTAAGTTACAGATAGCACAAACACCTTTTGGTATTCTATTGCACATTATGGTGATTAGAGATAATGATAATGTGCTGTATATTCCAAAAAAATGTAGAGGAAAGGTTTTTAATTTTTGCCAGTAAAAAATGATAAATATCTGAAGTAATCAATATGTCTGCCCAATTTGAACATCACACAATGTATATACTTACAAAAATATCATATAATATCTTCATAAGAATATGACACTTTTACATGTCAACTAAAATTAGCAAAATAATAAGGACATAAAGACCTTTTGGATGCACATGAAACTCCCTACCACCTATGCCTGTCACATAAAAAAAGAGAATGTCATGTCCTTCACATAATTCATTGAACCACTTATTTTTGCTAACTGAAAAAGAAACACTTGTTCTTTTCAAAAATAACAGATCTCCACATTTTTCTATACTTTGTGCAGGAAATTAAGCAAATTGAATATAATCATTTCTTCAGAGTTCTTCCACCTTCCCTAGTGTCAGATACCACCCCCCCACGCACTTAAGATGACACATAGTGTCAACTGGTTCTCTAGAGTCCCTCACTAGTGTCCTTCCCTTTCTCCCCAGAACTTCTGCCAACAGCTGACTGAGGTATAGGAGAAGCCTGAGCAGAACCAGGCATAAGAAGGCATAATGAGGGAGCCAATAAAACCTTACTATGTTTCTTCTTGCAAGTATATTCGTGTATTAGCAGGTGACAGCAAGACTTTATGTAACTCATCAATCATATGTTTTATGATTGGCATAATATCAGACTAAAGGTAAAACTTTTTGATATTTAGGGGACAAGACTAGCTTTTTGTCCATGTCCATGTTATATCAAAATAGCAGTTCTGCTGGTAGGCAATACCACTCCCAGACCTAGCTAGCAATAGATTCCACATTCCCTCTGTAATGGAATACTAGAATACATTACATTCAGAGAGGAAGAGGACAGTGTGGACCTCATCACATCACACATTTAGGTTGAATTCTTCTTAAATATAAAAGAAAATGTCTCATCTTTTTAACTGTAATTTCATGGAGGTTGCTACAACCCATAAATTTTTTTAAAGAATTCTTGAAGAACGTATGACATTCACACAAACGTGAACACAGAGGAAAGGTCTCGAAAATCAAGATCATCGCTGTCTGAACTTAAAGAGCAGCAAACTCATTCCACTGAAGTAGGGAGCAGGGCACCACACTATTCCATGTTATACATTCTTTGTTTTTCATCTTTCTTTCCTACTTGTGTTTGCCCTTTTTTTCTCTTTTTCTTCTCTCATGCCATCTTGTCTATCCCATCTCTTTGACTTCAGCATGCTGGGAGCCTTAGGGGACCCAGAAGCACAGATCGGCCCAGGTTGGAGTTCACCACAAGAGGCCCACCAGGAAAATCAGACTTCTGCATTTCCACAGAAGTTCATCATTCAAAATACTCATCAACCTGTATGGGACATTACTCCAAATAATGCCTGAGAAACAAAGATGAATGAGATATGGCCCTCAATACAAGAAGTTCACACTGTTGTTGAAAACAGGAACATGAAAACAACTGGTAAAAATGAAACAAAGGCAAGATACAGGAGCAAGTGTTTTGATGACATTTAATAATTCCCATTAAAGGGTGCAAGTATGTTATCTACTATAAACCTGCACTCAAGAAACTAAGAAGCCGGGTGTAGTGGTACATGACTAGAATCCCAGCATGCTGGGAGCTGAGAAAAGAGGGTTGCAATTTGAAACCCAGCTCTGGAAATGTTAGCAACTTAATGAAATTCTGTCTAAATAAAAAATGAAAAAGGAGTGAGAAGATAGCTCAGTGGAACAGCCCTGGGATCAATTCCCAGTATCACTGAAGTATTAAGCAGTAGGCTCACTGTAGGGAGGGAAAACACAACTTCTTTTGATTCATGCATAGTTTTAGTGGCCCAATGAAGACAGTAGAACCTGTCTCGAAAAATGTTTATACATTTACAAAATAAAATACATAGAATTAAGATGAAAACTAATTATCTGAAAGCACAGTTCTACCCACGGGCTCATCAGTGGTGCCTGGGCCCCACGTGAACTACCCCCTACCTAGAATTGAAAGCCAAATTTTAAGAGTTACCTTCCAAGCTAAGGAACACATTGGTGATGCAAGCAAAGAGGTAGAGCTACTTAGAGGCCACTGCTGAACCCACCATAATCCATAGGAAATGGAGCTTACCCAATGGAAAGATTGCAGCTGTGTCAGAGACCCCTGCAGTGGGTTCTAGTCTCCTGCCCAGAGTTACAGTACATTATGGAAAGAAAAAACAAGAGACAAAATAGGGGTCCAGCAGGGATATGGGATAAGAAGTTGTTCACAAAGAACCAAAGGCACCCAGAACCTTGGTATGTATTCACTGAGGAAAATGGTGAGGGGATTGTGGCTAGATATACTAGACAAGTGGCAAGGCTAGCCAGGCTTGTGACAGAGGTAACAAAGTATTCTTGCTTTGAGATGGGAACAGCCAGATTTAGGCTTCAGTTAATGAATAAGTTGCTTTGTAACCAGTTCTAGGAAAGAATTTTCCTATGGAGTCATGTAGGCCTCTGACAAGGAGATGTTATATCTTATCCCCATGGTATCACAGATCCTTTATTTAAGCTTAACCATGGCTGTTGATGATAAATAATGCTAGTCTATCATCAGCTGCCTGCTTTCATGAAGGCATATGCACACCTGGGCCCAGACTCATCAATTAAACTAAAAACCAATTTAGAGGCATTACCTTTACAGAGCCTGCACTGCTCTCAAGTAAACACAAGCACACTTGTGTCTGGGGAAGGGTGACATGGTGGTCCCTACTTGCTTTGCTAGCTCTGAGCAAAATGAAAGCCTAGAAAATTGAAAAGACCAAATGCAGTGAGTTATTTTTGCTAAGTTGGAACTTTGCTCTTGTTTCTTCCGAAAAACATGAATATTTTTCCCTGACAGGGGATCATTCTCATATCATAGAATACCTCTCTTTGATGATCAGAGCTGACCATGCACACTATTCAGTTTAGTCATCCTCTTCCTTCTCTAGAAGCTCAGTATCTCTGAAACTATATTAAATAACAAGCTCATAAGTTAGCTTTGTGGGTTATTGCCAGCTTCTGAGGAATCCAGGCTTCTCTGGGCTGAGGGGTTTGAAAGAGCCTCAGATGTCTAAGTCTCTCTACCTATCCTAAGAAATACCACGAGGAACTCCCTAGTTGGGGCTACAAGTGGTTAATAAACCATGAGACTTGCCTTTGGGGTACCTTACACTCAATATCAACCTTGTCCATTCTAGGACTCAAAGCCTGTTTCTGGGGACATCCGCAAAGAAAGTCTGATTGCTCTCAGGAGACAAACTAATTCTATCTTTGAAAAAATTAAGTGACAAGGGATACAAAAAGCAGATCCTGGAAAAGAAGATAGAATTCACAGGGCCTATGTTGAGAATAAAAACCATCATCAAATGGGGATCCATGAAGTTCCAAGAATCGGCCTGTTTCCTGACAGGCAGATTGGGCCCTACTGTTCCCACAGCAATTAGAACTAACTGTAAGGAAGCTAGGTTGCTCTAAGAACCAGGGTCATGTCAGTCAAGAAGAGTTCTGCCTTGCCTAAAGGACTTTCTACTTGTTTTCCTGTTTCCCCAAGAAGCTTCCACAGCTCCCTGGAATGGTTCTCTGTCAGACAGCAAAAGCTCCTGCCCCAAGGCTGCAGCCCAGTGCAGTGAGTGCAAAGGATGTTCAGTTTTTGTCTGTGGCTCATGGTGGTATGTGAATGATGATCATCACAATTATTCAACTGTTTCTAACTTACTGTAGCAATATTTCTTAATCATAAATTGCACTCTCGTGATAGAAGCTACAGATCTGCATATATTTTGTTTTTATTCTGTTTTGAGAGGAAGGAATGTATTAAGTGACATGTCGTAAAATACAAATAGTGCTGGAAAAAAAAACCTAGCAGCTTTTATCTCCAAGATATCTCTATGGGAAGTAAATTCAGATAACACTCCTAAGGATTATCTGTGGACTCCTGTAGAAAAAACTGCAAACAACAGAGTACATTCAATTTGGCAAACTGCAATTTCAAAAACCAAGCCTACATCCAAATACAAAGCATGCTACAGGAAGGCTAGAAGGTTTGGAGTACAGTAAAATAAAGTATAACCTTTTCAATTCTACCTGGAGAAAGGGATGCCAAAATATCTACAGAAAACAGTAAACAATAAATGTGCATTTACTATCTATTTGAACAAATTAGTATATGGAGCAACAAATCTCTAACAGCCCAGGACTGCACAATTTAGATGTTTTCTGTCCCTGGCATTGTCAATAGCTCTTACACTCACTCTTTGAAATAAGGCTGCTTCATGATGAACATCCTTGATGGGTCTCAGAAGGCATGAACCTTCTTGCAACATTTGATGATTTCATGTTCCTCAGTAAAAGCACATTAGTAAAGATGAATTCTATTTTGAAGAGTAACATTTGATGTTTTCATATTCCTCATAATAAAAGCACATTACTAAAGATGAGTTTTATTTTCAACAATAAAAAGAGAAAAGTTTCAATACAAATTGTGATCCATTCATCCATTAACACATAGCTTTCAACTTACTTCTGCAAAGTTATGTTTGAATTTCAAGAAAGAAAGTTGGAAAGGTGAGGAAAGAAAAGATGGAAGGAAATGAGGGAGGAAGGGAGAGAGGAGAGGAAGGAGTGAGAACTGAAAAAGAAAAGAAGAAAAGAAACTAGGCAACGAATTTGTCAACTTGTGATTTTTTAACATTCAAGAATGTAACAAATGCAGTTGGTAAAAATCCTCCTGACTTTGATAAAGCATTCTTACTTCAGACAGATGCTTCTGATATTTTACACTGTTGTCTCCATTAATGAAGGAAAAGAAACAACCAATGATGGATACACACAGGAGCCTTTAAAAGGAAAACTGTAACTTTCTATTTCAGAGAAAATCATCTTCTGAGAAGGCTTGTTCAGCAGGCTTGCTGAAATTTTCTTCCTGAACAAAGCTTAATAAAAATAAAAGCAACATTTGTATTTAGACATTTTACTGGAAAGTTTAATCAGAATTATGAGTGGTTATGAAACTTTTATATATACATGAATTTAATACAGTAGAGTGAATAAATGTCTATAAGTAAATGATAAAATACTACATGAGGAATTGTATGTACCTTTAAAAAACCTAATCCCTAAACATTTAAGAACTTTTAAATCTAACATAATATAATACACAAACCTGGTTGTTTGTAAGTTGAAGAAGAGACTGTCACATAAATATATCCAAGTTTTATACTTTTGATATTTTACTCATTAATTATTTATTTGGATTTTGTTTGTCTTCAGATGTGTTTTTCTACATCTCCAAAATATTTTTATTATATCTGCTTTTAGTAGCTTTTCTGTTTGTAGATTTACTGTATATTTTAAGGTTAAACATTCTTTTAATCTAGGGTTGTCATTCATCATTCCCCTCTCCTAGCCCACCCTACCTGAGGTAATCTATTAAAATGTTTGGACAAACTAATCCTTTTGTCTACTCACGCACACCTTAGGTCCAACAGCATGAGTGGTGTAAACATACTGAGACAGAGATCATGAGTGTCTAAGCATTACACAGTAAGTATAACCACTCTCAGTAATTGTCTTAATGAAGGTGTTTTGCAATACTCGAGATAAATGTTAGCCTTATTTACTCTGTCACTCTACAAATCAAAAGAAATGAAACCATTAGACATGGTTTCGAAAACAGAAGCATTCTAAATGAAATTTGAAATTATTAAGTAACTTCAAAGCTATTAAACCTGAAAATAAAACCATTAGATCTTCCAAGCAAATGAAGCCAATATTGGGAGATGATATGTGTGTGCAATTGGTCTTTTCCCACAGTCCCTAAAATTGGAAACCCATCACCAAGAGGAAGCAATAATATTTCAGTCAAATATTCAAAGTTCAATTTTTTTACTCACATTGATTATTTTTAACATTCTGAATATCATTTTATGCTTCCATCTGAAAAGCACTATATGACTAGAATTTGGGGGCTGTGTAAACTACAGTATTTTATGAAAGCAATAGTTACTGAGGGCTGTAATTTGGAAACAGACTATCATAGGGATAATTTTTTTAGTCATCTTCCAAATTAATATTCCTTGTTCTCGCCCTAATTCTCACTAGTTGGAAAGCATGAATTTCATTATAGGATTATCAGTTAGTAAACCCAATATAGTAAAAAAAAACTCTACTCCAGACTTAATCCAAGCTATTTGAGCTTTTACTCTGCTTTTCTCAATTTCTGTTTGTTTGGGTTTTGTTTTGTTTTGTTTTGTTTTGTTTTGTTTTGTTTTGTATCTGAACTCAGAAAATGAGATACCATCTCTTTTAAAAAGGAAAGTCTGAAGTCATTTCTCCATCCTTGAAACTCTGAGTTAATTCCTTACTGAAACAGATCAATGCCCATCAACATTGCTGGTCCCCTCACACCTAGTCATGCTCAATGATGAAGCAGAAGAGATGTCACACATGGTCAGCTGCCCCTTGAGAGAGAAGCATGTTATCGTCCTGGCATTCATTCCAAATCTACAGTGTATGTCATGGCTGTTTGGATAGGAATGCTCTATATTTTTGCCTCCCCCATCATTCACAATGTTGTCCACAGAATACAGCATTTGAATGATATCGCAGGATTTCAGCAAGAGGCTATCCGTGCTCCTAGAAGTTGTTTTGCAATTTTCTTACTACTGTTTATTTTCACCTTTATGGTGTACAGTGTTACCAATGTCTCAGAGTTCATTTAAAACATAAAATGCCCTTGCTTTCTATTTGCCATACCAAATTTTGGCCCTTAATGTCTGCCTAGTGTTTGTTCCCACTGACATATAATATTGCTGTTTAAATGGGATTGCAGACTCAAGGAATCATTGTTCTCATTCATTCCACAGACAAATGTTACCCTTCTCCATGGCAGATGGACAGACACTTCTCTAGGCACTAGGAACGTGACATGCCAGCAGTTATACAATAAATTGCTTTACAAACTGAAAGAACAGAAATGTGTGGTAAGTACACGGCACTAAGTGAATAGTGGCAAGTCCATTTCAGCTACATTCTAATCTGACTTAAAATCTTTAAAATTTATAAAATATTACCTATTTGATCTTTGTGATACTGTTAGGGATGATGTCCAATATTAGTTCTATATCTGTTTAAAAGGCTGAAAAAAAACCATGAATCATGTTCTATGATTACATTATTATGTGAAAATACTAATGGTACTTGTTGATGTTAATCTCCCAGTAAGTATTCTTTTATTAATTGACATATTAACCTAATTGATATTATACCCAGATCATTCAAGAAACACTACAGACTCCTTGTCTGTCCTCTCTGAGAAAATGCTTCATATTTGGGCTAATACCGATCAGTGACTTGTATATCCTACTAATATTAGGTTTATTTGAGACTTTCCATGCCCCTTCAATAGAAACTATTTGAACTAATAATAGCATATAATGGAATGAAAACACATATGAACACCAAATTCAAAAACAAATCTTGAGGTAGTTCTCTTTTCTCAGAGGAATCTATCTAGTACTACTCTTTGAGGCATGCTATAATTGTCAGCAAAGAATAGAACCTGACATAAATTCATACATGTGGATGAATTTATAAAACATTTCCAAATTTCCTCATCAATGGTTCATCCAGTCACTGCAATAAGGCAGAATAGATGAAGTTTCAGATAAGACTACATACATTACAGAGGAAACAGTCCAGATTAAACTTGTTTTATTACTGAAATAAGTCATTTTTAAATTACCCTGTCATTTAAATTGGGTTTAGTTTCTCTTAATTAGCAACATGAATTATCATATTTTAATCTTCAAAATACTGAACAGAAAATCAATACCAAAACAAAATTACACTTAAAACATTGCCACTTTTTTATCTTCAGCAATTAACCATGTCTTAAATAAATTACTCTTCAAGCATGTTAATATATAACTAAGAAAAATGTGTGTGGTTCTTAAAGAAATACACAAATTATAGAAATTGTTATCAGCTGAACACAAACCACTTTTTGTGAATGTATTTTTTTAAGAACAGAATATATTTAGTGGGGAAAGAAAGCCTCTGTCTGAGAGTAAAAGGTGCAAGATGTCCCTAGTGGGCGGCCAAGGACCTTGCCTTTAATAGAGATTTTTATAGAGCAAAAACCATGAGGTGAGGTGGGTCCAAGGTAGAGAAAAATGAAAAATCACAAAAAGGCCATAAGGTGGGACAGAACTATGGTCAACCAATAAGATTATGAGTATAACTGCTCAGGCAATATTGACAAAATGGGGATCAAATGGTGAGGCAGATCATGTAGCAAATAGGCATGAAAGAGAACAGGGATTATTATCTCTGAAAAAAAACTACAGAAATATTTGCTTAACAATTTAGGAAACAAATTTAAGTGAAAATTGAAAGTATCTTTGAAAGTCATTTAGTGTTGTGGGAAATATATTCACCTGTACTAAATAGTATAACTAATATTTAAAAATCATCAAAAGACATTGTATTTTAAACCATCAGTAACATCAGCTCTCTTTTTAAAATATCAGTAGGCGGAGCCTCTTTTACTTAATGGATCATGGGTTTATGTGTTCCATGGAGGCAACAGTTCCTTCATTAAATATTTCAAAAATCTCAAAATCATTGAAACATTGGCCCTAATAGCATGCTAGGTGGTAACACCAATAATTTTTACAGATAAAGAAAACAGAAAAAAGTAAAATAAAATAAAATAGGACACAGAAGTACAATGAATAAAAACCAGACACCTAGTTCAATTCCTTTCATTGCAATAACAGCCTCCACTTATTTCAAACTTCCACTTATTTATAAACTCCAATTCACATAATTTCTCAGAATATAGAAACTGCCAGAGAATTTATATAGCTTTGGATCTTTGTTTCCATGAATGTTTCTTTAATGAAGTCATAACTGTCTTCCTAAAGGGCCTTTTTACAAGCTCTGTAGATTATTGCTTGATCTATATTTCTGACTATGTACATTAAAAGTCCCTGATTTGGTTGCTATAGGGAACAGCCTGAAAATCGCAATTCTTTTAAAAACTCCTTGAGTGATGCTATGTGTAAGAAGGTTTGAAAACAATTCTCCCACACTACATATTCTATATAAAAATAAAAGTATACATATATCTGGCTTGTTTCAATAATTGATTTAATTCTTCACAAAGTAATATAACTAAATTAATAGATACAAAATAGTTTCCATAAAATAGCCATGTTTCTTTATAGTTGAACTATCGATGTAATAGAGCACATTTAAATGCCAAAACCCAACAATGCAAGACAAGATGATCAATGTTAAAACTTAAATATGCACAGACTTTCTAGAAGTAACCAACATTGTCTTCAGGTTTTAGTTTAGCTTTTCCATACCTCCTCTATCAAGTACCTGCTCCCTTTGTTTCATCCTAGACAAGTGACCCTTTAAATTTTTGTGGGGAAGAAAAGATTCTGAAAAAAGTTTCCTTGGTGAGTGACTCATGGCTTAGCAAAGCATTTGGTTTTATTGGTGATAACTCCAGTCACTGCAATGTTACCTCTTCTGAAAGAAAGTATCTCCCAGCCAATTTGTTTCACACCTTCAGTCTATGTCAGTAGGGCAAAGTAAACTTTTTCCTCAGTCTCCCACTGAAAATTCCTATATATTTTAAGACAATTAGCATATTTTATTTCCTCCCTCTCTCCTAGAAATATTATAGTTGAATATTATCTAGATCACTACCCATGTATAATTTAACCACAATTTTTTCATTCAGTGTTTCAGTGATCTACTTCTTCATTAAAAACCACCCCAAAAGTTGGTGGCTTAAAGCAACAATTTATTAGTTTACTGTATTTTATATCTTAGTGGTTTGAGTAGATTGATCTTACCTCTTGAGTACTGTCATGGTTATGTCAGTGGCCCCCAAGCCTCATGCCTTTGCATTGTGCATTTGTGATTGGTTCATTGTCTAGTGCTTGGATTGGTGGTGTCAGTGCTACACCCTCCCAGGGGGTGGAGCCAGGATGTGATGTAATGGCAGGAAGAAGGTGTGTCTCTCTCTTTCCAGTTTCGGCTTGCTGTTTGCAGCCACCATGAACTGCAGCCCCGCCATGCCACCCTGCCTTGGAGCCAACTGAGTATGCACTGAAACCTCCAAAAACTGTAAGAAATAAACCTTTCCTTTCCCAACTTTGGGCATCAGGTATTTTGTCTCAGCGATGAGTAAAAAGTAACTAAGACAAGTACAATCTCTCAAATGATTGCAAATCAGATAGCTGTGGGAAGAGTCATGGGAAGGCTCCTGTGGTACGTACTCATACAGGTAGTGGCTTCTCCCTTTCTGTGGTCTCTGACCTCTCTCTACTTGCCTTCTCAACCTTTGTGATAGCTTGATGATGCCAAAAGCATTGCACTTCTCCTGTGGCAGATGACTTTTCTAAGAAAGAGGGAGCAAGAGTTATGAATAGCATTTACAGGCTACACCCAGAACAGATACTATCATCCTGGCCAAATTTTATCGCTCAAAGCCAATATACTTGCCACATTACAGTGGGTTGGGATACAGAATTCATTTCTAGAGATTATTCATGGCTAGAAAACAGTACAGACTATTCTTGGTTACATAGTGCAATTAGCCACATTCAGCAAAGCTCCAATGAATATTTTTGTCTAGTTTTGAATGATCAAAATACAAGATGTGGACCCTGAATCACATATATTTCTTTAGATCTTATTCATAGGAACTACTATCAGTCTATTCCCTGATATTTATATTAGTATTTTTATCTATATTCACAACTTTGCTTCTACTTTTATAAAATTTTACTTGCTTGGTCTCACCCTCTATTGCAATCTAAAAATAACATCCTTGACTACTTCTTTCACTCTCATTGTCTAATAAGCACACACTCCATATTTTATGCAAATAATTAATTTGTTTATTCAATACATACTTATTGTTTGAAAACAATTCTTCCTGACCATATATATTGTGGAAAAAAATACACATAATTCTGGGTTGCTCCAATATATATAATATACTATATATAGTCAAATATGAGCAATCACTTAACTTTTTGTCATATTGGGAGTCATCTCCTTGAAGTTAACATTGATTCACCAACTCATCAAATGCAGATGTTCAAATGGATCAAAATCTCTAAAATGCATTGCCTCTAGCCCATTTTTCTGCAACTAGTTCACAGGGAAATAACAGAAAACTTTCCCATGTGCTATATCTGCCATATAGATAAGACAGCAGTATCTTACCAAAAAAAGAATAAATGAAGTTTAATGGCTTAATGCAAATACAAAAAGATTCCAGTATTTTTTATACTTTATAATCTTTTCAAGTATTAACAGCTTATTTTATTCTGTATGATCTTCAAAACAGCAAAATCTGTATACCAAGAAACAACGATTGAGATGTTTCATCAATCAAAAACTCCTAATTAATAAAGATTTATGAGATATGGATTACTGGTTCCAGAAGAATTAAAATTTAATTAATATATTCAATTGATCATAAATTATTGGTCTTGACAATCCAGAATTCCATGACAATATTGCTTTGTTTTAAGGCAGCATTAATAGCAACACTAATGACTGTACAGCAGGTACATTGTCTACAAAGAATTCTCATTGTTAAAAATCAATAGACTGAAAGGGAGTTATCTGTGAGACTGCTTCCCTAGTATGTGAATGAAACATAAATGATTAAAGACTACACTATCTCCCACAAAAACTTTTCAGATGAAACAAATACTCAACTTTAACTTTTAAAAAATATAATTTTCCAAGACCCGTTCATATCAATTTGACTTCTAGTATCCAACTTTTTATTTCGCATCGTTATTTATGCATCCTCACAGCCAGTATCATAAAAGAAAATAAGCAATAAATTATTTCTCAAGTTCATTACCATCAAAAACAATCTAGATCCTCTATGGAATCAGCTCATTCTGTAGTAGAGTTGTGCTATTTTGGAATAAGGGTTGAATCAAAGCTGCCTCAGATGAAGCTCCCTGCTGTTGGTGTTTTTCTCACTGAACAATGAGAAAAAAACAAAACATTATAGAAGCCTGTTTTGCTGTATGCCTGTATAAAATTATGTTCCATTATCTATTTCATCTTTAAAATGGTTCTCAAATGTTAACTAAATGAAACAGGTGATTACATTAAGTAACTTCCTCAAAAATAGCATTCATATTTTTTCAGAATTATGTGAACCTATCACAGACTGTTAATCTTGTTGGCACCTGACAAATATTACTAGTATATAACATTAAAAGTAATCCTATAGTTTACTATATTATGTTTTTTAATATATGGGGAAACTAAGTCATGGGCTTTATAACCCTATAAAAGATCAAAAATGACACTAACCCTAGCACTAAAATTAAAGACTTTTAAGAGTCTACTCATGAGTTCTAACCACCAGGCCATAAATTCTTTTTAAAAACCATTAAATTCTCCTTTAGTTCAAGGGAAAGAAAAGTTCTTTTTTAACCTAGAGGTCTTTGGTTCAAGTGCCAAAATGGTAGGATTTGTTATAAGACTACAAAAAGAACTTTGATTAAAGAACCCCTAATAGAAGATCTGACATTTAATCTGCTCTTTTAGTGGATAAAATCTTTAAATATTCTCTCCTTATGAATTCACTTCATATTCGCTTCAAATAGTACTTGATCATAGGAATGTGACTGTATGCTGCTACTAAGAGAAGATAATTAAGCAGTATGTTCTGCCAAGGGCATCACCATCCTGCAGCATCCATCATCCTTCTTAGATAGTTAATAATTTCGGTAATGTTGCCATGACATTATAATGAGAATGTTTCATATCCTGCAGCTCCTTTGTCAATTGGAGTTGCTCTAAGGTCAGATGCTGGCAGCTTTGTAATAAAATTTCACATGTGTGCTGTGCCCCTTCTGAAGAGTTTTCACCAATATTAGCAAAGAAAAATGCCAATAGGGCTTAGCTTATAGATAGACATCTGAGGACCATCTCTTCCTACTCCAGTACCCCTTGGGAACATTCTACTAGCATGCACTGAGAAAATAACAGTATATGAACTTGTACGAAGTTTAAGGCAGACCATATGCAGCATCTATTAATATCGATATGCTGAGATAATAAGCCAAGAAATGAAGCCATATTTTAAGGGACAATTTTAAATTAAATGTTCTATGAAACTGACTTAAAATTGAAGCTCTCTTAACACTTCGTTTTTTGCTTTTTTTCCCCTTTTATTATTTCCAGTTGGAAAATAACAAAATTTGTGTAACATCAAGGACAGTTCTAAATTTGAAATTTTTCCATAGACTGCTTTAAAATGTCATGCAAGGCCTCATCTCAGCTAGTATGTCAAAAGTAGAAATGGCAATAGAATAAGAATGAGAAATTGAATCTTCTGAATCTCAGCAGAATGTATGTATATGTGCATGTATGTGTTTCTCACATAAAGATAACAGAAAAAATACCAGAAAAACACTCCCATAGTCTAAAACAAAATGGATTTCTGGTTAACAGCATTCTTTGCTTACTGACAAAATAGTAGTAACAGATGTGTATCTGCATTGATGGTTTCAAATTAACCTCTGTACTGAAGAATGTGAACCTTAAGGAAGACAGAAAAGATTCTGGGCTTTGCTTTGATATCCTTCAAACTTACAGGGTACAAACTTTTACCCATTAAAAAGACCTATTTCCATCAAAAATGCAATATTGACCCTATCAGAATATAAATCACTGTCCCAAGATTTATTATCTTATACTAAGCTCTTAAAGTCGGAGGTACACAGACAAAACATAGGAATAGATTAAGAATGTCTAACTGCACTGCATTTTCTTTTTTTTTATGTTTTTATTTGTTTTTCTGAGACCTGTCTCCTACTGCACTGCATTTTCTAATTAAAAAAACTAAAGAGAAAGGAGAAACATCAATAGCATTTTCTTGATGAACTTAGATTTGTTCAGGTCATAAATATCTCTCCTTTTTCCAAATGACAGTGAATGTTTAAAGAGGTTTTCTCTGGATAAAACTTTGCCGCAATAAGAAATACGATCAAGTTGAGTTTGTACGTGAATTCCTCATAGCACTTCTGTCATGGTAGACAGTACAGGGAAAGAAAGATTATTTTCTCAACAAACACCAGTCCATGACTGAAGCCAGCATGCCAAAAGAGAGGTTAATAGAAGTATGCAAATTTAGTATGTTTTACATGACTCAGGAGTTTGGCAAAATAAAACCCCAAATAAACAGAAAAACCTGAGTGTGGGTCTTTATGCTAAGTTTGGTATAAAAAATGGATGGTAGTGGAAAGTACGATTAAACAAAGAGGGTTCCAATCTTATAGTAATCAGCTGTAGGGAACAGTTTTCTAGTGAAGCCTGTGTGTTCAGATCCTTCTGTGTGTCATTACATCTTCAGAGATAAGACAATCCTTCCCTCTGACCATGGAGTGGGCACCTCTCCTCTGAGAGTCATTCAAGGGAAGGGCAGAAAATTGTTTCCCAGGTCTCATTACATGATTTAGGGAAGGATGGCAGAAAAAGATCATAGAAAGACTTTTCTGTTTTCCACTGTTTTCTCAAATACCACAGTGCCACGTTTGGGAGTAGCATGTCCTGAACCTCATCATTTACAACAGCTTTCACTTGTTACCTTTGCATTAGACTCCACGCCCTACAAGGAGCAATGCTTCTATGTGTGAATCCCCACTTCAAAACATACTGCTTGGCATAACCATCAGGAATATGTGTTGTACACTGGTGATTTAGAGGTGAAAGATTTCTCAAGGTCAGGCTCTCAGTGAAATTAGAAATATTTGGAACCCAGTGGAATTGGGCAAAAGCAAAACTAAAGAAACTAGAATCACTACTAATACAAAAAAAATGAAATTCTTCTTTTGCTATATAGAATGTCTCATTTTATTTCAGCAATCATGAAAACTTTACACAGGTCACTTAAAAGACACTCCAGAAACCTTAAAAAGTCCTGTCTGTGAATAAAGACAACTGTGTTCCTGTGAAGCATATTACATTGTGTAAGGACATACATTGTTTCTATGAAAGATGTATTAGTGTTTCTGTTTATGGTGTGAAGTCAACATCTCTAAATTGTAAATGAAACACTTTCCACATATTTAACCATATTTATTTTGGGTGGGTTTGCCTTAAATATTATTTTGGTTTGCTTTGTTTTTTCCAGTACTGGGAATTGAATCCAGAGCATTTAAACCAAACTATGTTCAAAGCCCCTTCTTTATTTTTACTTCTCAGCTAACGTCTCCTTCACTAAATTGTCCAGGCTGGGTTTAAACTTTAGATCTTTCTGCCTCAGCCTCCCAGAGTGCTGGGATTACAGAATGTGCCACCATGCTCAGCTAGTTATGTTAGTCTTTTACAGAGTTTCCTTATTATTTTTTTGTTCCAGAAACTTATTCCTCCCTTCAATTGTTTTCATTTTAAAATACATTTCAAAATGATGCCAGTTTTACTCTATGGGGTAGAGATGTAATTTTGAATACTGAAATTGTTTTTTGAGTACCTGTGTGTCCTCTTCATTACAAATTAGAAATTAATAAAAATCTTCCATTTCTACATTTTGACATGACTGATTCTATAAATTAACTATCAAAAAGTCCCCTTTTAAAAAATGACAAAAGAATAAATTGAAGAGTATTTATTTTCTGATATTTTTACCAACACCAAAAGAGTGAGAAAGAAAATAATTTTGGCTTACTTTCCCCTAAAACAACAGCTGTTTCTCCCCCCAAAACAGCAAATATTGCCTCTTTTGAGCACCTAAACCACCTTAAAAATTCCTTCTTTTTCCCAGTTTGCTCTTGCTCTGTACTGTAACATTTATAAACTTTCCATATGGCAAAGCAGATGAGGATCCCGTTGGGTATATCTTGTAAATACCAAATGAAATATCACACATTGTAAAATGTTACAGTTGTCTAATTCTCAATGGTTCAAATGTTTCCCAAAGTCTTTCAACTGTGACCTCATGTGTGTAGCTGCAAAACTATCCTCCTTCCTGTTGAACTGGATTAATTGAATATCCACCTTTGATTTAGTAAGCTAAAGGAAACACCACAGCAATACCACAAAAAAGAAAAAGGAAGGAAGAAAAAAAAAGGAAGCAATTTAACTTGGAAACCATGGATGAATACAAATGAAGCAACACCAAGGGGAAATTCCATGAAAATTTAAAGAAGGGAGTGAGTTGCCAGGGATAATTAATTGTCTGTGGGCGTGAAAAATAGATTTTAAAATAAAACCTTAAGAAAAAGTCCAAGTTCTTGATATTTAAAAACTGCAGTCAAAAGGGCAATAAGTCATCTAAAAGGTTTTCAAATTATAAAAATACTGGAAACAATTCTTAACAAACTTCAAAATTTGAAAGTGTAGACTGCCTGGAAAAAAATAAGGGTAAAAATCCAAGATAAATACTTCTATTTTTCCCACAAAATTACTATGTGGACAGGGAGAAGTAACAGAGTCCTGAGATAACACACCTGGTACATTACAGGAACTCTATAACCTATGCTAAATTGAATGAAATGGAATCATTACATTATCATAGAATAGAACCCATTGGCCATTAACTCTGATGATTATATTCTGGTTATAATATAAAAACGTACATATGGAAATGTTCCTTAAAGACAAAATTTCCATTTATAGACTTAAAAGGATATGTCCTCAAACTATAAAATGCAAAGTAAAACAAAAATGCCAGTATGCCATTCTCATCAGCTCAACGCTCCGGCAGGGAGATCACAAGGTTAAGCCAAGCCTGGGTACTTTTGGACTTAGAATACACCTCAAAAAATGAAAATAAAATAAAACGATCTGTCAGTGTAGCTTAGGGTAAAGGCTCTGGGTTCGCCATGTGCAGGGGAAACATTTGTCTCTATGACCCTTCCTAAATTTGTCTTTCAATATGGTGACTGTATTATGTTTCTTTTCAATTAGTTTTTCATCCAAACAAAGTGGAACATTGAAGTGATTTAGATAAAAGCATATTTTGCCAAAAATCATCTAAGCAAAGGTCTTAAATTTTCCCTTTCTTATTGTTATACAAGTTTGCCTCTTTTGCGCTAAAGGCTCTTGAATCTTATATTATATCAATCCCTACTAATACAAATCATTAGTTCTGCTTTAAAGATTAGAATAAGAAATCGATGCATTTATTCTTTGATTTACTACATATTTGTAAGGCGGATAATTTACTAAATGTGTGACCCCCCCCCCAAAGAGGAGATGGGGACCTCAACTTGCCCTGCAGAATAAACTAAACTCTTTATTCCTTTCTCTTTTTTTCTTTCTCTTTCTTTTTCTCTTTCTCTTTCTTTTTCTCTTCTTTCATTCTCTCTCCTCTGTGTATACTGAGGATTGAGTCCAGGGCCTTTGCACCGAGCTACATCCCTAGCCTTGTTCTAGTTTTGATTTTGAGACAGAGATCCCCTAAACTGCCCAGGAATTTGCAGTCTTCCTGCCTTGGTTTTCCAGATTTCTAGGATTATAGACAAGGGCCACCACACCATGCTGATTCAATTGCTTTCATCACAGAAAAACCTTTTGGGACATGGCTGCACCAGGAAATGGTAGATTTATTAGACAGAGTTAGAAAGCAAGAGTAAATAAGGAAAGGGGCTTAAGCTTGAACAGCAAAAGAGCGAACTCTGGTAAGGAGATTCAGATTGGCCCCTTTCACAAAAAGCATGGTCAGCCTTGGTGGATATGCTGGAGGAGGACAGGGTATGGCTGGCTGATTCTCAGCTCAGTTCTGCCTTTGTGGCTTCAGAGGGGCAATTTGGTTCCCATGACATGACTATCCTTGCTTGGAGGAACAGCCTGGGTTCCCATGATGGAGTAATTGCTCCTTCTCACTTGGGAAAATGCCTCATTGTGGGGTGCTCTGCAGTGCTCTGCTTTTCCTGAAAGCCAAGGTAACGGCAGGTTTAGGATACTGACTGGAGAACTCTAGATACTACTTCAGGATATTTGGAAGTGGATATTGTACAAGTTGGCCATCAGATGTCTCTGCAAATCCTGAGAATTATTTTAGTTACTCTTGGAGTTCTTGGTTGTCAATGGACATGAAACAGGTAGAGTTAGGGCTAATAAGCTGTGTAACACAGATGCCTCTTATGTGACTAAAACACCTATGTACAGAGCTGGACAGGGATTTGTACCAAAGCTTTAAGGTAATAAAGGACAGAAAAACTTGAAGATGCTAAGCTTGATTTTGCCTCTTTGCCATTTTTTATTTGCTTTCTTTGACTTACCTTTTTGTGTTTTACCCTCTGGACATCTGCCAGTCCAGTCTCTAGGTCCCTGTTAGAAATAACCCCTCATCTTAGTTTACTCTTCAATCTTGAGCAAATTAAAGGGTGTTTGGTCTCTAATAAATTTCTGTTCCTCTGTAACATTACACAGCAACTTCAGACAGCATAATGACCCTTTAGAAGTAATATAAATTCTATATGGTCTGTCTTTCAAATTATAATAGCCATCTCAGCAATTTAGAAACTACCAAAATTTTCAAACAACTTTGCCAATGCAGAAAACAAGGAAATCAGTGCTAGTAATTAAAATGATCCCAATCTTTATACCAAACTGACTAAAAGCATGTAGTAATATTTTAAATAGTATTATTATTCTTTAGACTTTGTCTTGAATCTAGAGTATAATGCATGAGAGGAAAAAGGAAAGGAGAGGAAAGGAAAGGAAAGGAAAGGGTGGAGGAAAGAAAAGGGGAGGGAAGGAAAGTACTCAACAAGAAGGAAATAGTCTGTTGCAAGGAATAGTCTGTTGCAAGTAGAAAAATACCACCACAGATTCTAAATAATGATTACAGAGAATTTGTGCTTCTTTGAATATCTGAACACAGTCTCCCATTTCCGAAGTAAACGAAAAGGAAGAGCATGGATACCTGAATCTCAGGTACCTGAGATTCCTGAATGATGTGTCACCTTCATTTATGTCCCTGTCCATGACAGATGTTATGAGTCATTAGCATGTTAAAATAAGGTGATGTAGTTTCCACTTGATTTTTTTCCTTTACCCACACAAATCAGATCATATATTGTCCTTGAAACCAAATTTCCTCCTTGACTGCCCTGTTTCTGCCAACTAGAAGATTATGTGAAGCAGCAGAGTCTCTGTCTTTCCCCACCCCAAATCCATGTCTGGTTAGCTACCTAACCTTTCCCAAAGAGGCCTCCTGAGCCACCCTCCCTGACGCCACACCTCACTCAGAATGATGCTGCCATGTTTTGTGCCTTAATCCTCTTTCACAAAACTAATGTTTGTATGTCAGTCTCCCATACAGAAACTTCCAGTGGCTCCCTGTGTTTAACAGGTCAAAAATTAATAACACTTCAAAACACAGTGCACTTTCTCTGAAATGTTGCCACTCTTTACCTAAACTACTCATCAAACTACTGCTGCTTCTGTCCAAAACTTTCCATGTTCACATGATCACAAAGAGACTGCTGCTGGGGAAAAAAGTGCTTATTAAGAGAGGTCTCCAGACTCTTCACCAGGAGGAAAGTGCTTCCTCGGACTGGGGCGGAAACTCCTTGTAAATGTTAATCCTGTCTTTAGCCTCTGCCACCCTTAAGTACTGGCTCAACAACCTCAGCACTTATCTGCACTGTTCTTTTGAAACTTCACTTACGTCATGGCCCAACACTGTTATGTTTGAGTGTATATACACATCAGCATAAAGGGCCAAGGGTAGATTATTAAATATGTATTTATATTAGATATGCTTATGTCGATATGTAATTATAATATATGTGAATAGATAATTACAAATTGTTATGTATAATTTCATTAAGTAATGTTTATGATTAAAATAATATGCAACATAATTACATATTTATACCATATGGCACATTATAATTAATAATAATTTAAAGTTAGTAGCTTATGTGCTGATAAATAATATACATTATTTATATATCCTATATATAATTACACTTCTATATAATTTATATACATTTAGTATATGCATACTCATATAAGAAATATGTATATTTGTAACTAATAGATCGCTGTTTTTGCTTACCAGGTCCTAAATATTATATCCTAATATTTCCTGTGCATCAAGTACGAGATTTTAAAGATAGTAGATAAGTTGAGACGGTAGCATAATGAACAAAAGGAGAGAAAAGGAAAGCAAGTTGCAACTATTCACGTCTGAGTGAGAGGATTAAGTAATTCTCCACCTTTCTCTATTTTAGCCTATTAGTCTAATAATCTAGCACAGCCATGATCTAGGAAGTCCATTCTAATGATCTAATAGTCTAGGAGATTTGACTGGGACCAGGCGCAAGTCACTGGGAAAGAGCAGAGAAGCTGAAATAATATTCAAGTGATCTCTGTTTTAGTAGATAGTGAGTGAACAGGCAAGGAGCATTTAGAACAAGTGCAAGTTAAGTTAGAATGATACTCTCATAGAGTTAATATTTTTACTACATAAGATTTAGTTTGAAATGAAGAGCAGCCTTTGAAAAGTACAAGAAGATTGGACTAAAAGCTTAGAAAAACAAACAAAAATTAGTCTCACAATCCACTAATGACACTTAGAGTACATTGTTAAGTGTCAAAACATTTTTATTTAACAGCAAAAGTTGAAAATAAACCAAACCTTGAAAAACAGGACAATGGTAGTGTAAGTTAGAGCCCACCCAGTGATAAAATAAATACTATACAACAGTTTAAAATGTAGATTTAGATTTTTTAAAACATTATGAATTTATTTAAATTTTGAATGTTATGTTTTTAACATATATGTGTGATGCTGCTGCAATCTACCAGTTGTGTGACCTTAGGATGTCACTACCTTTCCCCACACTTTGACTTCCTCGAGGGTGGTGGAGATCTCATCATCACTAGTGGTCAACTGTCTGGGTTTACATCCTGGTCCTGCCACCTTCTAACTCTTTGACTATGAAAGAAAAAGGGACCTCTCTAGGCCTAAGTTTCTTATCTGTAAAATGAGGATAATGATAGCATATCTTCATCAAGTGATAAGAAATAAGTGTATTAAATGACAACAGACTATTCAGTGTTGTGTAACTAACTGTTAATAAGCTCAACAACTTTCCCTTAGCTCTAATTTTTTTTCTTCAATACTGGGTGTCGAACTCAAGACCTTTGTACATCCCTAGTGCTTTCTTACTTTTTATTTTGAGGCAAGATCTCACTAAATTGTTAAGTGGCCCAGGCTAGTTTCAAACTAGCAATCCTTCTGCCTCAGTCTTCCAGAGTACTGGTGTTATAGGCATATATCACTGTGGCTAGCTTAATCCTAAAATTTTCAAGTTGGAGGGATTTTAGTTACTGAATGGGGTTATTCTGTTTAGATAGTCTGATCAAAAACTATATTATCAGTTTTAATTTAAAAATTGAGAAGAATACCCTTATTTCTGTTGGTAAAGAGTTTAAAATTTAGAATTTAAGAATTTAAGAATAAGCCTTAGTATATAACCAAGTGAGACTGAAGTACTTCTGTTCACTTTGAGATAACTTACCGAAACAAAGGCAAAAATATTTTTTAAAATGATCACCATTAATGACTGATCATACAAACCTAAAGTTTTGAAAATATAATCACCCTAAAAGTAATTTATTGGACAGATCAAAAGATTTAGTTCAGTTATAAATCAGAATATTCTTTTTACTGTGACTTCACACCTTGGAGAAATGGTATTAGTCCCATAAAGCTACGTACTCATGAAAATCAATTCTCTGGCCCACCAATAAGATAAAGAAATGATTTTACCCGTATAAATATCACCTATACATTTGGCCACCATCACTCCTATGACTGCTACAGTATCTGCAAAATTGCTAATTTGTTAATCAGATGTTTTAGTTTCATTAACTCTCAGAGATGAATTAAAGATGCTCCATGTAAATTTTTTCATGCATTATATTTCCCCCTGATCTATAACTGTAACTAGGAACATGGTGATTGAATTCATTTTCCTTTGCTGAACAGGACTGCCAAAGCTTTACTGGCTACTTAAACAAAGAAGCAAATAGGATATTTTAAAAGACCTATAAATAATGAAATATTTGCTGTGGCAAAGATACAATATTTTATCGAAAACATTCTTTTAATCCTAAAAGATACAGCTACGTGTTTTGGTATTTTGACTCCCTTCTTCCCACCCTGCCTCCCACCACACACACACACACACACACACACACATGCATGTATGTATGCACACACACACACATACATACACACTTTTAATGACTGGACAAGATAAACAAAGCTGAAAATAAAGACTGAGGTTTGAAATGCTTTATCACAACACTAACAGTAAGTATTACTCAAGACAGGGGCTAGAGTCAGGACAGTACTGCAGTTTATCAAACGTGAGACTTCATAACAGGTGAACCAAGAAGCATCCCACAGCCAAGGAGGTCCCTGGGGAATTACCAGAATCTCAGTGTGCATGGCAAGCTTCTGGCTGCATTAATCTGCCTCAGCACCTCCTTTTCTCTGTGCACAGAAACCTTTAGTAAAGAATGACGTTTGCACTATGTACTGCAAACATGCACTGATAAAAATAAATTTTAAAAAGCCAAGAAAACAGTACTAGATCTCTATTCTGTGATCTGGGCTTCTCTTTGCAGTCAGTTCAAAAACAAGATGGGAGGCTCTACTTACTACTTTTTTTTTTCTCAAAATATTAGTATGAAAAAAGAGTAAAACAGAATTCTCTCCAGGTTCTCAGAAGAGCCAGCCGTGACTGTTGTGGTAAATTACTAGATGGAAAAGGTACATGCTGGGGCTGACAATCTCCAACAAAGCTACAGTAAGTTTCTTCCCCACAGGAGAAATCACAGGGGAATATGAGTAGATTATAGAGCACAAAAGATATCACAACCTTGAAAATGATTCTGAGCATCTAAACAAGTGACACAACATACAGGTAGTGAAAGCTTTAGAATCCACTCCTGATTCTGAAAAATGGAATAAATAAGCTACAGTGTAAGAGGGCTATGTCTCCACCAATGGTTAACTGCTCTCCAATGGAGCACAGCTTTCTGAGAATCAAATTGTAAAAACCCTAGTTGTATGATGCTCTGCATTTGTAATACGACACTGTCTCTGATGCTGAGAAATGATTACATCATAGACTCCCTTGCCAAAAATCTCTAAGGCTTATACTTAGACATCAGTGAACAAGTTTACTTAGTGTAAGCTAATTGTAAAAGGGGATTTCTAGCCAAAGTGAAACCAGGTAAAGACTAAGAGTATCAGACAGAACATATAAGATCTCACTACCGGGCTGGGGATTTAGCTCAGTGGCTTAAGCACTTGGCTGGCAAGTGCAAGGTCATGAGTTCAATCCCCAGTACCAAAAAAACAAAACAAACAAACAAACAAAAAAATCTCACTACCCAGTCATAGGGACCAAGAAAAATTCCTCTTTACTGGATAAGGTGATGAAATCATAAGAAGACACAAAGGATTCACTGCTACCATGTGTGAAGTCAGTTGCTAGTCAGACTGTATGGACAGATCTGAAAGAAATTGCAGTGAGTTTGTTCCTCATCCACAAATAGGTTGTGTTACATAAGACAGTGTCAGTGTTTCAGACTCAGACATGGATATGTTTGAATCTACCTCTGCTGTTTTGTAGGTATGTGGCCTTGAGTAAGTTGTCCAAACTCTTAATTCTTAATCAGTTTTCTTATCTGATTTTGCCTCACACAGTTATAATAAGAATTAAATGAGGCAATCAAAGGAGAATATTGTGGCTGTCACAATCGTATGTACGAGCCTCATAACTGTTTGCTTCTTTCTTCCTTCTTTTGTATTTTGGATGTGTTCGTTCCCAAATCATGAAATAAGTCATTCTGATATTCTTATAGGATTTTCAACAGTGTCTTAGATAAACTTCAGCAGTCAGACACTTGGCAAGAGGGAAGCTTGACTTTAAAGAAAGTTGCACGAATTCCCCACAGTGGAAAAGTAAAGCCAGGAAAGAAGCTGCTAATTAGCAAGCAGTGCAGTGATGTGTTGTGAGTTTCAAAAGCCAAGTAGCAAAGTCAGTACTATTCTTGCTGCTGAGACAGTCAGGCTTCAAGAAGGGCCACATTTCCCAGTAATTTAACCTGAAAGACATAAATCATAACTGAAAGCTCCCTGCATCAGTAATGGAGAGAAAAACCTACATTCTAGCAGGGTTCCCTGATAAAAGGCAGGTTTTCATACATATGAAATGAGAAAAAACAATTATCAATCAAAGATAACCCCCTTGATACCTGTTTGAAGTGAAATTGGCCGTCAGTATGGGAGCTGGCGGGGTACTGGGTTGTCTCTACAATTTTAAGGAACTCATCACAAGAGATTCTGTTTTATGAAGTTTCAGCTGGATGTGATTTTTGAAACATTAATGATTTAATGCATGCCAGACAAAGAAAGAGAAAAGATGTCAAAAAAATCAAAGACAGATACAACTGTATCATCAACATAAAAATAGAGGCTGACATCATAAGGATAAAAAAAAAATCAGCCCAGAACAAAAGTATGCAAACTAAAATAATGGTTGATGGGTAATCTTATGGTATTTTGCAAGAATACAACTGAAAATTGGTGTAAAAAAAAAAAAAAAGCAATGATCTGTGACATCTGATTGCCAGAGAATTGGGAGTTCACAGAGCAGAAAGTCAGAAGCTTGAGAAGAGCTTTTGCTATGCAAATAATATGCAATACTTATCTAAATTCACTCTCTAAATCAGGATTATCTGTAATTCCCCTGTACTGCAGCCTGTGGGGTATGGAAACTTAACAATATTAAACAACTAAGACCATCTGGGCTATTTGAGGATAAAACAAATTTTGGCCCCAATTCACCATTCCTGCAATGTCATTCAAGACCAGTGATGTCTTGATAACCTTATCTATCCAAATATGGATTTAGTGACTAGTCACGGAGCATCTGTTTTGCCCAGAAAATTGAGCTTTATAATGAAAAAAAGGTTTAAAGTTTTAGCAACCACTAGACTGTAAAATTCTTACAAAACAGTAACTTTCTTGAGAGCCTTGATCAAGTTTCATTAAATCCCTGCAATCACAAGAATCTGTCCTCTGGTGGTTTCTTAATTAAAGCTAAGTGGAAGCCTCAGTAAAGCAGGAGAGAAAATGGCCAAAGGGATTTTAAAGACAGAATGAAGAAAAGAAAAGAGGGAAGGAGGTAGAGAAATGGCAAAAACATAAGTGGCATGCCAACACTTACCATTAACGTCTAGATGGTGGCATGTACATACACATATCACTATCTCAGAAAATCTCACAAGGTATGCTGAATTGGTTAGAGTAACACTCAGTGGCTACTATGACAATTCAAAATTTTGGTGACTTAACACACTAAAACTTCATGTCTTGTGCATGCCAAGTTATTGTCAATTTAGTGGCTCTCCTTGATAGCATTTCCTCAAGTATAACTCAGAGGGCTAAGCTGCTTCCTATTATAACTGTGCCATTTGGAGCATACAGATACCTTGGCCCTTAAAGAAGAAATAGAGATTTTGATGGTCATTAGTAGAAGTAACATAATTCCACCCATGCATCATTGGTTAGAACACAATCACAAGCTCCCCCAAATAACCACAGGAGAGTCTGGGGAATGTAGCTTTTGCTTATTTCCAAAAAGAAGTATATTGATGGTTGTCAAGTGTGACACTTGTCAATAGGAACATATGATCTGTATGAACACAGAGTAGGCTATATGAGAAATATGGGACTTGAGTAGGAAGAAGAAAGGTGTTTCAGGCAGAGGGAACAACATGATCAAAAGCTTAGAGACATGTTTGCAGAAGGTACTTCAGGATGATGGATTAGATAGGTCTGGCTGGAGCTTTCTCAGTACAGGAAGAACTGACCAAAGAAGTTCATTTGCTAAGTTCTAATGCCAGCTAAAGTAATAAAGGTTCTCTTTAGGTAATAAAACACCATTCTTTATAACTACGAAGAATAAAGTACATTATGGATGCCTGTTGTCTATCAACAAAAAGGAACCATTAGCAGCAGGAAACCAGGCAGGCTACTTTTGCAAGAACTAGATAATAGGATAGTTTAAATAGTTCACTTTGTGTGTATTTGGACAAATCCATCAAGCCCTTGTGTCTCAGATGATTCATCTATAATAGGAGGAAAATAGTGGTTAATGCACAAGAAAGTCACGAGGACCATTTTTGTAAAATATGTGAAAGAACAGCAAAGCAACACCAGAACATATGTAACAATGGCAGGATAACAATCAGTCTAAAATAAGGTAAGAATGGTGCTATAGGAATGAAAACAACAGCAAGTCATAAGGCATAAATTGAGAAGATGTGGAAACACAAAAATGGATTAGGCTTAGAACCAAAAAGAACCAAAATATCACAAGCTTTCACTGCAGATCATTGAAAGAATAATAGTATCACTAAAGGAAATAAGGAAGTTTGTTGAGGCCCATTGAAAGGGGAAGATAAGGAGTCCATTTATGGAGAAATCAATTAGAACCAGAGCAGGAAAGCAGTGCTCTGTACAAAGTAAGAGAAAACAAAACAAAGATCAAAAATGTATAAAGTTTAAAAATAAAAAACAATGTAAGGTAAAAGAAATGCAAAGTTTAGGAAGTGATTGTCACTTAAGACCAATTTAGGATCAATTGCTATTGAGCTCAAACTATAAGTGAACATTATGATCATTTTCAGAGTTTTGAATTACTCTAGTATAGATTTAAATCAATTTCAAAGAACGTTTTAAGTACATAGATTTATATATTCCCTCCTATTCTGAATACCCGTAAGAATTAAAATTGGAACTAATATCAGCATTTGAAGAAAAAATTGTTTACAGTGGAAAGGAACAGCAGTCTACTTGAGAAGCAGAAAACAAAAATAGTCTTCAGGCCTTTGCTCCAGTAAAACATCTCTGTTTCCAGAAATAGCTCAGCTGAGCTCCACTCAGCCCAATCCTTGGAGATTTCTAGGGCCCAGGAGACTTAGATTCGTCCTTCTCCATCACTTCTCAACTCCATTCACTTCCCCTCCATGTTTTTCAGTTAGGCAGGTCCAGGCCTGCTGTTTCTCTGCTTTCTCTGGCTCTTGCCGTTATCCCTGACATGCTCCAGGGTGGGTTGGAGGAAAGAGGGAAGCTTCATAATGTGTGGTGAAGTTTTCACAACAGAGAAGCACCCCTGGGTAGATCAGGAAAAAACTCTATTATGGAGTCACTGGTTTCTGGAGATTGAAGTTGATGACAGATCTCTGTGATCTGATCCAAAGTACAAGTTTGAAAATAAGACCAAAGGAAAGAGAAAGGAAAAATAAAACAAGGTAAATGAAATAAAATAGAAAAGAAATTTCACAGGGAATTGCAAACTCTTGTTAAACATCTAAATTCTAAACCACTCAACAAACAAAGCTTTTTCACAGCTATTTGTGCCTCAGGCTTATTTTCTAATTCAACACTGTAATAGGATCAAGTAAGTAAATCCTACAATGAAAAAGTAAAGTGCAATGCAAATTGATCTCTCACACTATAGCTAATTCATCTAAGACATTTGCAAAATCTCTTTTTATCACTGACACTAAATATTTCCTGCATGAGCACTTAGCA
>PVJX010015428.1:0-42537 GCA_004027295.1 Dolichotis patagonum | reverse complement strand
CCAGCAGGAGTTGTGGGGGACCATTGCTATGTTGTGATCTTGTGACATTTCTTATCATGTACTATTTGTATTGCAAAACATCACTCGTTTATCAAGTCAAAATTTATTAGAAATGTTTGCTAGTGGGGCACTCACAGAACAAGGTACAGTCCAAGTTTTTACTGTAATACGTATTAAACTGTGACCATAGGCAAGAGACTGTTTAGTGCTTGATAAATGTTACTTCACTTACTCCTCCTGATAACACCATAAATCAGATATAATTAATACATTTTCTACAGATGAGGAAAGTAAGGTTTTTAGTAGTTTAAATATGAAATTATAATGCATCATTATTAAGTACCTGAGGTTGAATCAGGGTTTGAACTGGAACAGTCTGGTGTCAGAGCCTGTATTTTCAGTCACTATAATAAACTTGTTCTAATTTGTCTCTGAGATGAGTTGTGGTTTCAGCCTCTGAATATTTTACCTTGTCCTAAAGAAGAATTTTTGAATATATTAATATTAACATGTTTCTATCTGTGTTGGAAGATTCATCTTTTAAAGGACATGCCGAGTAACAGGTTTGCTTCCTGTCACTATGGATTCCATTGTAATCAAAGCTAACAGAGCTCTGTGTCTTTAAATCACAGGACAGAATACAACCCGCATCACAGCCAGCTGCTCCTGTGAGTCTACCTAGGCTGCAGGAGCTCTGATCAAGGGCTGCTGGCTTTCTGTGTATTTCCCTCCTCTCAATTCCCAGAAAGTTGGGCAACCATCTGCTCAACTGCCCAGGATCTAGCATTTTCTCAGTGATAGAATGTGAGAGAAAATGTAGTCAGTGGCTCTGCTCTCAAAGTTAAAAACCTTTGTCCCGGTCATTTCCTCCTGTTACACACAGTTCCTTACACTGTGTCAGTGCTTGGAACAAAAGTTAGTTGGAATCCAAACACTATTGTGGAAATCTTTACAGATCCAGCACAATTTAGTCATAATTTTTTTCCCCAAATCTCTAGAAATCACAGGAAGGCAACATGCCTATGGTTCTTCAATAGATTTTCAATACCATCTCTTTATCTTTCAGGCTAGTGTTAAAAAGTTGTCTTTTTAAAGTAACTCTACCTTTGTGGAGGAAAGCTTTCCAATAAAAGTACCATAGAGTCATTAAAGACTTCTGAGGAATAATGACTGATCAAATGAAGCTACCCATAAAAACTCTACAATTTTTTTGATCTAAAGTATTTCTCTCTTGAGTTTCCGAACTTTGCAGTCTACATCACGTTTATGAATAAGTGCCATTAAATTGGTCTCTACCTGCAATACCATTGAAAATAAACCATTGTTCTGTTTCCACAATGAAACTATTAGAATCCTTTTCATTTATAAGCCTTTTACTGTTTATCACCATCCTAAGCTACCAGATAGAAACACCAAGACTCGTTTTCATGTGAACACACTCTATAACTCTCCTCTCATCATGGATTTCTATTCCTTACTGTGACTGTTTCTCCTTAGGGTAACAGTGAGTAAGCCCAAATGTGTGGGTCCTATTCACACTACTTGTGGCACAACTATACCATGATTCTTTTTTCTGTAAAAAAAAAAATAAGAACGAATGAATGAAAGAAAATAAGCAAGGTCAGCACTTAATTGAGAAACTTAAATATCTATTCTTCAGTTTCCTGTCAACCAAATTGCTAGGCAAGAACCACACACACCAATGAAACACATGGTGAATATTAGAATCTGCAAGATAAAAGGTTAGACAAAATGAATCAGTCATGTTAGGATCATGTAAGAATGTCACACAGCAAGCAGATCTCAAAATAATCATTAGAAGTAACCACGAGAGTGAGAGTGAGAGTGAGGGGGGGGAGATGATGGAGTTAGATATTGTACACACATTATGACTTAGGCTTACACATGTTATTTTGTATGGATAGTCTGTTGTTGTCATTTCTGGGGTAACATATTGTTGACAACTGAGCCATGGTAACAGCAAGACATTTTGAGTGTTGGTTGACCAAATAAAATTGCAACACTCCCTGGTTGTTTTATTCTAATCCTGTGTGCATAGGACAAGCATGAGCCCTCCTCTTCAGCCACACAAACATGGGGGAATCTAGCAGCATCTTAAAATTTAACACAGTGCTTGACACATAGTAGAAGCTTAGCAAATATTTATGGAATAACGAGTGGCTAGATGACTAAGTGAGTGAGTTTGGTTCTTTCCAAAGATCATCTAGTCTGCACTTAGCTCTTGCAGTGCTAATCCCTTGTGTGGGAAGCGACATCAAACTTCAAGAGTTCTCAGCAAATTTTCCATTCTATCCCCCAGCTGTTCAGTGCAAACCTATAAACAACCAGCCTCCTTTCTAAACAAGTCAGATAAGAGCTAATAGGACCTCACAAGATTGGTCTAGAGGAGAGAACCCTTCTCAGAACTTTCAGTTACACTCAAGTCTGTGAAGTTAGTCCAATTTAAAGTTGGAAAGGGACAGGTTATACATTACTTTCTACTAACCCAGAAAGAGGAGTCAGAATGAAGCCCCAAAATCAAAAGCCAGGAGAGGATAGGGGAAAGAGCAGGCAAAAATAGGAACCAGGATACCAAAGAGTCAAGAAAGTGCCAGAGCCTGGCCATAAGGGAGCCACAGTTACACAGTTCACCTGTTTCTGGAGCTGTACTGTGGTGTGGGAGGGGCAATAAGGTCTCACAGGCAAAAGTTAGGGCAGATAGATGAAATGTTCCGGGAACCTGTCCTCTCAGATTCTGTATTTTAATAACTTGAATCATGATCTTGCCTCAGTGGACATGGGCATTTGGAGCTTCAAAGTCTAGGACCAAGACATAGTAAACAATTTTCCCTTCATTTCTGTTTGAAGAAAATGGGTCGAGGGTTCAGAGAGAAAGAATAGAGTGAGCTATTGGTGCCTAATATAATCGAGAAATCATGAGCCAAGCTTACAGCCCCAGGTCTTTTCCATCAACCTTTAAAAAGAAACATTTTGAAAAATTTCATATTTTAGATAATGAAAGTGATATTATCTAGTGGCTTTTCTAAACTATTTCTCTACTTAAAAGCTAATGAGTCTATCTCTTATTAATTCTGGCCAATTCTTTATGTCTCTATTTCTCCTACACAAATCTGCCCATCAAAGTACTGAAAGCTCAGAGTTGGAAAAAGGCAAGTTGTGGGTTATTTATCATAATCCTGAAACAGGAATCAGAATAAAAGGTCCCAAATATAATCCCCTTTCATGGGGAAAAAGGAGACTCCAATTCTTTTTTTATAAAGAATGCTTATTACTCAGAAAATAATAACACTTATAAGAAAACATGTGAACAGGAGGGAATAATTCAAAGATTAGCAAGAAATAAGCTGTCATTAATACTTTATAGATCTAGAGAAAATAATCCTAAACTTAATATGAAACCAGAAGAGACCCAGAATAGCAAAACAGCTTTGGGCAACAAAGAAAAGCAGGAGGCATTACAATACCTGACTCCACAGCAATAGTGGTAAAAACAGCATGGTATTAGGACACAAACAGATATGTGGGTTAGTGGGACAGATCTGAGGACACAGAAACTTGCCCAGACATGTCTAGCTATTAGATCTTTGACAAGGGGACCCAAAAGAGTATGTCGGAGGAAAGATAGCCCATTCAACAAGTGGTGCTGGGAAAACTGGGTAAGTGCAGAAGATTGAAACTGAATCCATGTCTCACCATGTACTGAATTAAAATCAAAATGATCTAAACGTTGAAACATAATTATTGAACATACTCAAAAGCCATAGGTGTAGGAAAGGATTTTGTAAATGGGGCCACAATTGCATAAGAAATAACAGCAAGAATTAACAAATAGGATTAAATCAAGCTAAAAAGCTGCTTCTTCTCCTTCTCCTTCTCCTTCTTTTTTGTACCAGGGATCAAACTCAAGCCCCCATGCCTACCAGGCAGAGGCTTAAGCCACTGAGCTAAATCCCTGGCCCAAGCTAAAAGCTTCTGTGCAGCAAAAGAAACAGTAGAGTGAAGAGACAATCTACAAAATGGGAAAAATTTTGCCAGCTATTCCTCAGACTAGTATCTAGGACTAACATCTAGAATAGATAAATAATTCATAATAATTATACCCCTTAAAAATAAAAGACCAAGTCATAAAATGGGCAAGTGAAATGAACAGATACTTCATAGAGAAAAAAGTACAAATGGCCTACAAATACATTAAAAAATGTTCAACATTTCTTTCATTAAAGAAAGACAAAATAAAACAAAATAAAACAATGCCGAGATTTGATTTTATGCCAGAAAGAATGGCATAAAGAAATTTTAAAAATCAAGAAATAATTAAAAAAAAATGCTAGTGAGTCACTGGTGAACAGGAAACCCTCCTATGTTTGTGGAAATGTAGACTAGAACAACCATTGTGGAAATGTAGACTAGAACAACTGTTATGGAAATCAGTATAGAGATTTCTCAAAGAACTAAAATGAGAAATTACACATAACCCAGTCATCTCCTTTCTAGGTATAGTCCTCAAAGAGTGTAAGACATACTCCAACAATGCATGCATACCAATGTTTGTAGAAGCAGGCACCTTTATACCTATCAACAACTGATTGGATTAAAAATGTGGTATCTATACATAATGGAATACCACTCAGCTATAAAGAAGGACAGATTGGAGAAAAGCCTATTTGTAGGAAAATGGATTTAACCAGAAAATAAAAGGTTGAATGAAATAAAGCTGACACAAGTTTAACTACTCTATGGCATTTCTCATTTGAGAAACCACAAAGAGATTGACAAAAGATAGGAGGAGGCAGGGGGATAGATTCTTGCAGATGGGAAGGGATCCAAGAGACTAAGGATGAGATGTAAGGGGAAGAGAAGAAATAAGTAGAATAGAGATAAGTAGTATAGTGTTATGTATAGGAAACTAACAACCTTAATGAATGTAAAGATTATATGCCATAAATGACCTAAGATTAATAATATCAATAAGAATGAAAATGGGGGAAGGGGAACTAGAGGTGAGAGGAGGAAGGAGCAGAGGGGAAGGCAATTAAAAAAGAAACAATTTATATTATGTACATGTACCACTCCCCAAGATGATTATAAACTGCAAGTACTAAACATGTATTAATAGGGCTGGGATTTAGCTCAGTGGCATAAGTGCCTGCCTGGCAAGCGTGAGTTTGAGCCCCAGTACCAATAAACAAATAAACAAACAAATAAATAAATAAATAAATATTAATAAAGGAAAAACTGAAAAAAAGTTATCATTTAACATTTTTGTGGCAAAAAGTTTTGGATTGGAATATCCTCAAGCCATTTGTGTCAGCCTTCAGTCCATCTCTATAACCAAATACCTGAGATAATCAACTTAAGAGGGTTTTTTTGGCTCATGTTCTGGAGGTTCCAGCCCATGAGCAGTTGTCCCCATTGCTTTGAACCCATGAGAAGGCAGCACATCACGGTGGATGCATGGAACAGAGGAAAAACACTCATTCTCAGAAGGGAGGAAGAGAGGAAGAGAGGAGAGACTATGGGCCACAACAATCCCTCTTAAGGATTTACCACCAATGTCCTAAAGACCCTCCTCTGGGCCCCACCTCTCACAGAGTCCACCCGTCACCTCCCAGCAGCACCAGTCTAGAGAACAAGTCTTTAATATGTGAATCACTGTGAGGACTCTCAAGATCCAAACTACAGCAGCTCCCTTTTCTTGTGCTTATGTCCTCTTCTCTCAGTTATGGGGAGCTGACTGCCCACTGCTGACAGGGTCTCCACACCTTCCAGTGGCACCCTCCACAGGGACCCTGAGATTCTATAAGCCAGATGGTAGAATTAACTCACCCTGTGTTACCAGAAATCTCTTGGGGGAAAAATAGCTTTCAATTTGAATTGCATTTTGCTTTGTTCCTCATGGCACCAAAGCCCAGTGAGGAAATAAAATTACCTAACCATGTTTGACTCTGAAATTCTCTAGCGTTCCTCAAATGTGTGAACAGAATGAGAAGCTCCATTTGTTTAATTAACAACCCAACTACACTGTGCCTTGTTAATATCCCTGTTAATAATGCCATACTTGATGGGCATATCTTTATTCTTCTCTTTCCTACTTTTTTTCTTTTTCTTCTATCTCTGTGTAAGGATATGTGCTGGCATCGTGAAATCCCTGTAGCAAGTTGTGAATGATGTATGAAGAGAAAAGTCTTTACTCAGGGCACAGTAGGAATATAGAAAGTGCTGTGCATTCACTGCTGGGCTGAATTTTTGACTGTGTGCTGCAGGGACAGATACGCCACTTTCACCCTATGCTGCCTCAAAACCCCAGGAGCTCTAGATCCAATGAGAAGTGTCCTGCACAGTCCTGCAAAACAGCAGAAAGATGAATTTATTGACCTCCAAAAATCCTTATTGGCACCATGATTCTGCATTCACTCCATGTAGAGCTTTCTCTGTAATTTTAACAAAGGAAATAGGATTCTAAAATCTGAATCTAGAGTGCAGACAATCAACTTCCTGGCTGTGATATGGGAAGGTAGAGGGAGGAGGCTGGTGATTGTCAATGCTCTGCATGTGAATCTCATTCGAAGAGGTTATGTCTCTTCACCCTGGTTTGGGAGAAAATATTGTTATGCTCCGAGGGACCAGAAGATGAAATCTAGCCTTCTTATTTATGCAGTATTTTCCTTTCAAGAAACCTAGAATTCTCTTGAGAAGTATCACACTTTTCTGTGAGCTGTGTCAATCATATTGGTTCAAGGTTTAAAATCCTCTCACATTTCCATAGATGCCCAGTTATAGGACATATATTTTTTCAACCAATTTGACATTATCTAGTGTTACATTAGCTGGTTTTTGGGTTAGTCATGGTTCAGGTAAAGCAGGATTCGAGACACAGGCTTATGGGAGAGGATAAGTGGATAAAAAGAGGAGTGGCAAATTATTTCTCACTGTAACTTCCTTGAAAAGAGGGAGATGGCAGAGCAACTTTGGTTGCAAGGGCACCGTAGAAGCACAAGGGACAGGACCCTCACATTCACCCTATTCCTAGTTTCTTCCAACAGGAAGTCCAGGAACTTCAAGTCTTGACTTCTATTTGGGGGGTTGGGGGAGACAGGAGAAAACTAAGCAAACATTCCTAAGTACCAAGCAGTATTCAAAGACGAGGAAGTACTGAACTTATATTTCCGTAGTTACCCTCTAACCACCAACCCTCACTCATCCCACTCAATTACAATTCACTGTTGTACTTCTCTAATATCAGAAGATGGACAGATACCTAAACTGATGGACTGACATTCAGATACAATCAGACTTCCCAAGCATCATATTTTCAGTCCCTTCAGGCCCTTATCATTCTGTTTTAGACATGCCATTCTTAATCTGACCATTTTCATAAACATTACTAAAGAAATAGCACTTCAGAGGCTGCCAAGGTTGGTCGTCTACTTGAATGATCACATTTGGCATTGCCATTCACAATTTGGAATGCCTTACACCTAGCAGAGATGCACAAGAAACCCAAAAGCCTTATATAGAGCTACGACATCATGAATTCTTTCTTACTATGGAGAAGAAAGCAGAGACATAATAATTTTTATTCAGTTTTGTATTAGTACATGTTTGCAGTACCTAATGTTCACATTTCTTCTGGGAGTTCATCTTAATTTCTTTTTTCATCCACTTTCCCTCCCCTCCCATCCTCTTCCCTTCACCTGTTGATTCCTTTCCCATTTTAATAAAATCTATCTCCATACTAACTATTATCTGTCTTTTATTTTGTTCTTTGTTTGTGTTTGGGATTTCTCATAAGAGCAGCCATGTGGTATTTAAGCTTGTGTTTCTGATATATTTTGCTTCACTTTATGGACTCAAGGTACATCTATGTGACTGCCAATGACTCAAGTTTATCCTTTATGGTACAATAGTACTTCATTGGGTATAAATTCCACGTTTTCTTTATCCACTCATCGGTTAATGGACATTTAGACCACTTCCAAGATTTAGCTATTGTGAATTGTGTTGCTATAAGCATGAGTGTGCATGTTTACTGTAAAATAAATTTTCAGAAGACAGATTCCAGAGAGTACAGAGAGCAGTTGTATTGAGATCATTCTAGAAAGAGGGAATCAACTCAACATAAAATTGAGGAGATTAGGTGAAAGTCTCGCAAGTCATCTACCTAACTCTTACCTACTCTTGCTTTTGATGTGAAGTTTTGATATGAAGTTTGATATGGACTTTTTGCTAAGATACTGATCATCTAAAGATACTTAAGATAGCAGAAAAATACAAACCATAAAATACATTGTAGACTAATTGAGGGAGAATTTTTTAAGGACTTTGAGGAAGGACAGCACTCCCTCATGGTTGAGGTTTAGAGCAGAGAACAGAAGTTACACTCCCCTTCAAATGGTTCTGTGAGTCTCTACTGGGATATTAGTACTTTCCACACATGTATGGTTTTCTGTATACGGTAAAACATTATTAAAGCGTTTCAAGTTCCTATCTCATCCTTGTTATTTTCCCCAGGGCTTTATTCATATTTCTTTTCCAAATGAAAATTGGTGTTGAAATTCTTCTTGCATCTGTTGCTAAACTTTTATTTCATATTTTCCCCTTGTAGCTCTTGGTGGCTATTAGATGCCCATCTACCCTCCCACAGCCTGGTAACCTTCTAGATATCAAATCCATAATCCAAATTGTGAGAAAAAGGAGGAGGGATAGTAAAGGGTTTGCCATTTAAGTTCAAACAATCTCTTTTATCTCTAAAGAAAGATCCAACCTTAGTTCTCCTGTATGCTTAAGAATATATTTTCCTTGAGACTTCTCTCTTGTTTTAAAACAAGAGAGAATATAACTGAAAATAACTGGTCCAAGGAATAAGTAAAATCTCTACGTATCAAAAGCAAGAGCCTTAAGCAAAGGTGGTTACAAATCCTGAGATAATTTGGTTTGTCTGAAGTCAAAATTCAGCAGGGTTCTATCACTCAGCACATCATGAAAATCTGAATTGAATTTTTAAAAAAATGACTGTGGACTCTGGATCCGTTAGGAGCATATTAAACTATTGAGATACGAAACATTTTTTCTCTCTAGTAGTAAAGATGAAACAGAATGCCGAATGCAAATTTATCCCATCTTTTCACCAATAAATCTTTTCCAGCAAGTAGACAAATGCCAGAGGAAGCAGTCGAAAGCATCCAAGCTTAGGAAGAGACCTGCCTTGACTGCACGGATATGCCTGTCAGTAAAGTCACAGTGTGGGCTTGGTAATGGCGGTATAGTCAGTGAATCTCACATTTATTTCTAGAATCATTCTCAAGACTTGCAAGCCAGAAATCACATCCTCTAAAGAACGTTGCTGGATGGAAGCACAATCTACCCACGCCCTAGAAAGCCCAGATTGTGCCAGTCCCTGACGCACGAGGCCTCAGAGCACTCCTGAGCTTCACACCAGCCCTCAGCGATTTCCTACAGATATTTACTTAGCACATGGCATATAGAACATTAAAAGGGTTTTGAAAAATCCCTCAGTTTTCAACTTCTGAAGGATTATTAACTTCAAAGTCTGAAGAAATGTCGCCCTTCTATCTTTGGAAATGCCAGGAGCCTTTGCATATCCCTACCACAGTACCAAGCAACCCCCAGCAGAGAAGAACGATAACTGCCTTGGTGGCAAGAGGATGGCTTTTGATCTCTTAACATATTGGAAATTACTTAAAGGTAAGCCATCTGCTAGCTGAGGAACAAAAACAGATTACATCACACCCTGCTAGAAAGATTGTGTTAAATCCTTTATTATCAAGGCTTTTAATAATTCTATATTAAATCAGCTAATAGGATTAGGTACACATTTTCTTTAGGCTTATTTCCTCAACTACTAAAAAAACTTTTTGTGTGTGTGTGTGTGTGTTTGACGATCTGCAAAATTCAAGAGTATTCCACTGTGAATAAAAAAGGGTACTTTCAAGAGGAAGGATTTCTTCAGATCTCTACTGCTCTCCAAGGAGAGGTGCTGCACAAGTGCCTTTCCAGAGGGGTTTGTGGGAGAAGCTAGTTCATTTCCGTTGTTGCCAATGTGATATATTGCTTGAGCATTGCAAACCCACCTCAAGAACTTCATACCTGCCCCATTCTTTAGCAGGTCAGGGGTAAAATTCAGGTAGGTAGTGGCAGCTCAGTTCCCTCAGTAATAGTGGTAACCATGGTGATAGTACTGTGAAGTTGATATGACATTAGTATTGGAGATGATAAGAGAATACAAAAATAATGCTCACCAAAAGCTTAAAGTCTCTGCAAAACTGGAAAGTCTTGGCTTTGAGAAAGTTTGCATTCTAAAATTACACCATGTCCAAACTACATATATGGTGTTCCCTGTCTATTGTAAACTTCAGATCCCAAGAATACTAGGATATGTCTACTTGATGACATGTGGAAATAAAAAGAAAAGGGCTATATTCATTGCTCCTTATTACACTAAATTTGTGTAGTGCTATTCTATAATCCCAGAGCATGAAATATACACATTCTACAAATTAGCTTCCACTCATTGCTTCTAAATCTTTTATAAGAGACTCGTTTTTTTAGTGTTCGGTACATCACTCTGGGATATTGAGGACTAAATAAGGCTACAGCAGTGATAGCAACAAATACTTCTGTCTCTCAATGTCTTTCAAGTAGTTCTTTAAAAGTAAAGAATGTTAGTTCTTTTAAGATAAGGTAGTTCTTACCACAGTGACAGTAGAGCATTATAAATAATCATTGAAGACCAAATAAATGCAGGATTCAGCATACTTAGAAGGTAACACAAAGTGCTGCATATTAAAGATACTTGAGAAGTACTTGTTAAAATGCATTTCAAAAGGATTTCTAGAAATGCTTGCCCTGATCTTGTCTTAATTACTGAATAACTCAGAATAAATGAACTTAATTTTGTCATGGCACAAATGAGAGAGGAAACTGCAATATCAAGTAGCCCCAAAATTTAGTTCCATCTTATATCTCAGTGCAAAGGGCCCAATCTTTTTTTTATGGTTTTTATAAACATAGTAAGCACAGCTAATGGTATTTCTGATAATAGTTACTATATAGGAAGATGCTTTATTCAATTGCACTTTGAAAACTTTGCCTCTAATGCTATGGCATTTTCAAGAGGTGGATATTGATCACTCCTTGTTTACTGGTGAGAAAACTGAAGTTCAAAGTGTTTGAAAGAACCTATAGCAAATGGAAGAGACGATTCAAGGTAGGATTTGATAGCAACATTGGTGTATGCCCTTGCTGCCATACCTGGCTGCTCCCAGGTAGGGAAAGACCAGGACATCTTGCTCTGTACTTAGCAGTGTGGCTCAGCTTTCTTTGTGTCAAATCTTTTGGTGAATTTGATCAAACAATGCCACTGCTGTGCAATGCTCAGGATTTAATTGGGGAGCTCATATTATGCTCCTTTGAGCTGGTCCCATCATTTATCTCCATAATGTTCCTACATTAGTTTGAGTTAGCCAAAACAAAATGCTGAGAAGACTTTTCCCAACCTATAGAATTTTCCTTTCATAAACCATCCATTTTGTTGTAACTTATTATTTTTCTTTTATATTAAAATACTTCTTTATTATCTTATTTGTCTGGTTGCAAATTCTAGCATAGGACAAAACAAATGCCTAAACAGCAAACCAGCCATAAAAGAAACACTCAGAAGCATGATTTAAAATACCTCATGCAATACTGATTATTGAAGTGAGGAGTCATATGTATAATAATACAACCATATCCTCTGCCGGTGGAAATATTCCTGGTAAGAGAGAATAAATAAATAATAAATAAATAAATAAATAAATGTTGAATACATATGTTAGCATTTGTATTGGGGTAGTACTAGCTACTATAATAAACAACCTCACAAATTTTAATATGTATTTTTCATTTGTAAAATTGTCTGTTTTAGATTTCCTATTCTGTTTTTTTTTTGTTGTTGTTGTTTTGTTTTTTTTGGTCTGAGAAGGAGACCTTCCACACAGCCATTTAGGGTCACAGGTTTTGGCTAGAATATATATATATATATATATATATATATATATATATATATATATATTCCAGACCACCATTTGTAGTTGGGTGCTAAAAGTTAGAATTGCCATAAGCGTGCCAGGCCAATTCAATGGCTACACCTAAAGTATCAGAACTCCTAGCTATGTCATTCATTCCTATGCTAATGTTTTCTTTTTCCTCAACTCTAGCACCTAGCACTCATTCAATATATATGAGTTCAATTAATGAGTGGCCTCGTAGAACTGACCATGCATCTTTTCTATCAGTTGATATCAATTATAGCCCAAATATCAGAGAGAATAAATTCTACTTAGGTTACCGTTACTATTGTTTCAGCCATTCTGTATGGCAGTGGTCTAATGCTACTCCAAAAATGTGTATTAGTTCTACCCTGTACCACACCACCTAGTCCATGTTAGATTTGATTAGTCTGAACTTGTTTATCTGGACTCCTAGGAGAGTATCAGCAGCCACATCTGGAAAGAACAGATATGCATCCAGAGTAATGTAACTATCTCAGCCTTTGTCTTCAGCAAGTTGCTTCTTCTGTTTGAGCTTAGTTTCCTCATGCATACGATGAAAACAACAAATTATCACTTTACAAAACCATAAATATGGCCATTTATAAGTAAAAGACCTGGATTTAAATGGCACCAGATTAACAGTAGTCACTGTCATCATCCTTAGTAATAGTGATTGATTGTTCCTAATGTTAGAATTCATAACAATTATAAACATTACCAGTATTGCTTCCTAGTGCATGGGTTGAATAAGAAAATCCTAGTATCCAGAAGTAACATCTTGACAGAATCCTAGGTAGTTTGAGCCTCCTATTCTTGGATGCGTTTCCTGCGTGGAGCAGAGGTATGCCTGAGGACAAGTGGCCACCCCACAGTACCTCTATCAGCTGAGTTAGAGCTGCTACTTTCACCTCTATTTGCATTGGATTGGGTCAGTCTGCTTTGAGTTTCCACAAGGGGAAACTGAGAGTACCCAATGGAGCTCATAATTCATGTCCCCACAGAGCCTTATTAGAGGATCTTATCTATTTTAATACCTGCCAGCAGGTGTGGATTATTAGAATGAGTATAGTAAGAATCTACTGCTGTTTTGAATTAGCAACCTTGGCTCAGAAATAACATATTTTCATATCAAAATAGCAGGAACCTTTCTTTTTTCTCTTCACTGATGCATAACATTCTAAAAGACAGGAAAGGCCTTCAGCTAGTACAGATCAATTTCCATTCAGCTTCAGTCACCATTTAATTACTGTTGACTTCTTTAACCTTTCTCACTTCCTTTATGGATTATATTTCTTTCTATTCTATTGCCATTTAGTTTACTTGGTAACATAATGAAACTTAAAATTATATGATAAAATTTCACATTTTTCTTCTTTCATGCTTTTCAGTGTGCTGAATTTATTTAACAACAAATTATTGATTGAAAACAAAAAGATTTTAATGTGCGGAAGTTTTACTTTATCTCAGTGCTCAGCTTTTAGATCTTGATTTTTATTTAAATAAATACACTTTGATTTCCTCTATCACATTTCTGAATGATGGACCATGAGTGGGTTCTTTAGAAAACAGACTGCTGTTCCCTTTATTCTTGAATGTGCTTTATAAATATGCACTGTGTACTGAACTAAAAATTAAAAGAAAATTGAAATCTTTTTTATTTTTTTATTTTTATTGGTACTGGGGATCAAACTCATGACCACATGCTTGCAAGGCAGGCTCTTATGCCGCTGAGCTAAATCCCCAGCCCCAGAAAATTGAAATCTTACAGTAGAAAATAATCACTAAAAGGGGAAAGAGAATCAACAGAGTGTTGGAAGCAACTGAGCCATTTTGTGTAGAAAAGAAAGAGCCTCAGTGTCAGACTTAGGCACTTCTGGTTCAAAGCCAGGTCATGTTAATTATAAGCTGTATATTGTTCTGCAAGCTCCTTCTCTTCTCTGCACTTATTTGTCTCATTATCTGAAGATAGAAATAATTATTCTACATCTCAATATTGTCCTAAAGATTCAGTGAAATGAAATACGTAAGATGCCTGGCATATGTGTTCTCTCCTTGTACAAAAGAACATTTGGACCCAACAGTGTAGAAGTTTCAGTCCATAGTTGACTGGCTCTATGGTAGGGTGGTTTGGCAGAGAGGCATTGCAGAGAACAGTTATGGTGCTCATAAAGTAGCAAAAGCAGCAAAGGATGTGAGAGACAAACCTCTTTCTGTCACTTACATTGTATCTAATCTACTGGGATTAGGGCTCTGTCAATTCAATCAATGGACTGATATAGTAACCACTCATCTTTAAACCCAGCACCCTTAATCCTAGCATTGCTCCGTGAATCAGTAACACACTCTGGATTCAGCCACCTCTGAAAAAGCTCCATTTATGACTGCATGAGGCTTTGGGGGAACATCTGGACACAAACCATGGAATAGGGATCATGAGACAAGGATAGAGGAAAATACAAGAATAAAGGAAAATATATAAACTGCTCTCTACCATGTTCAATGTATTGCTTGATATTATAAAAACTATCCTCTCAGAAGTTATATATTGCTTCTCAGGGAGACTATGTAGGGAAGAGAGAAATAAATCAGTTTGTGGGCTCCTGTCTCCATGATCACGTCTCTGGAGTACTAACCGTATTGCATTTCCATGTTGTGTTTGCATGAGAGTCTAGCAGGGTACTATGGTACTCTAAACTTATCTACAAATGAGGAAACACTTTGGCAGAAGGTGTAAAGTCAGGGTGCACAGTATATAACTGTCAGGTTGAGCCTGGGTAACTTACATCACAAGTCATGCATAACAAGTCACCAAAACACTGGCTGGAGCTAAATACAAGCAAGATAGAATGTATCCCATGAAATGCATGTCATGTGTCTCATACAAAGGTCTTTTCATCTTCCTTAAGTGAGAAATCAGACACTTGGTATTATTCTATTTCTCCTACCCAAACAAATGAAGTGCTAAAGCAAAGGTAACTAAAGGTGAGAGGCAATGTCCTAATCTAGTCTTTCCTTCAAGAAAGTTTTATTTATGGAGTATCTCGTACTTTATCTCATTTGATTTTCATATCATCCCTCCTAGACAGACAAAGCAGATGCTGTTAGTCCCAGAAGACAAAAACTAAAGTTCACGGTGGGTGTGAATTATAGTGCTAATATAGCAACCAGAAAGTGTTTTTTGTTACGATTGTCCAATTCATCTTCTCTCTCTTTCTCTAGAAATTATGATTCCCATGAATCTTACTTTTGTGCTATAATCATAAAATTGGTTGAAACTTGGTGTCTAAAATCAGTTGAACTTTAAAAGTTTTCTGTGGTAGTCTATCTTCAATGTTACGTCCCTCAAATAGTTTGTTGTAGTTGTTGTTTTTGAAGGTAGAAGGGAGTTGAAATGAATAACAACTGCAGATGGTTCTGGAAGGTAGTGGGACACAATCCAACTGCAGATATGACAGATTGTCCTGTTTCATTTACTGTGGACACTGTACAGTTTCTGTTTGAGAAAGGACCATGTCATTCACTTGTATATTTTCTTCAGCTTTTGCTCAGATAAACACAGCAGCTACTCCATATAACTTTGTCAAAGGAATACACTAAAAATTCCCCTTCTCCCAAAATACTGTCTTACCCCAGTGGCAAGATTGGCTCGACAAGACATATAGTTTACAAAATACCATTTGCCAAATGAAGCGATATTCAAATGAATAGTCATGTTAGACATTAGAAAGACCATTTAGGGAGGATTTTTGCTTTTTACAAAAGGATCATTATAAAAATCCTGTTGGGTTTCATGATATCGCAAGTCTTTTATCAAAATATTAGACACACATTTATTACATGAAGAAGTACAAGAATCTGATTGCATTTTTTAAATAGTGCTGATACTTCTGTTGCAGCACTAAAAGATTACCCTAAAGGGAAGAATATATAACTTATCTTTGGGCTTAAGAGCATGAGCCTAGTATCATTAGCTGATCTTTTCTGCCTGACCTGTCCCTTTTCTGTGGTGTCTACTAATTTTCTGATTAATGACCCCAGGAGTGGGAACTGCTAAACGCACTCTCCCAATAGGTGCCTCTTCCTTCTACGGCAGCTGCCAGAGCCAAGCAGGAGGATATTTATCTCCTTATCTGAAGATAGAAGTAACTATTCTACATCTCAATATTGTCCTAAAGATTCAGTGAAATGAAGCATGTTAGATGCCTGGCATATGTGTTCTCTCCTTGTACAAAAGAGCATTTGAACCCAACAGTGTAGAAGTTTCAGTCCATAGCTGACTGGCTCTACGATATGTTCCTGAGCTGTTCCTGAGTTGTGATGTGACACTGATTTCACCTAAATCTTTGTTATTGTTGCTTTCCTTTTTTTGATAAATATTTTCTATCAGCCATGCAAAAGACTCAGTACTGGTGGAAAATGGTGTTCTGAGTTTGTGAAACCTTTAGTATAATTCCAAATCAATGCAAGGTATATTGACATAGATTGACAGTTAAAATGATAGGATCCAGAGCCTGACTGAGTTCAAATTCTACTTCCGTTTCTTTCTTCCATATTTGTAAAATGCATTAGTATATGCCTGATAGGATTACTGAAATAAATAAATGAGTGAATGCAAATAAAACACATTTTATCCTTTGGAGCTGTTACTACAGGTTACTGTAAAGTCTGCAGTGATTGTATTTTGGAAGTGTTCCACAAGGAACAGTGTCTCCAATAAGGTTTGGTTTTACTAAGAGTTCATCTTGGAATTACTTTGAATTTTGGGGTCTTATATATTTTCTCATCTTGTCAAAGGGAGGCAAACATTCTTACAAGGCCAGCAGGAACTATTTGTCACAGAGGAATTAAAGTGAATAGCCCTTTCTTCATATTTCTTCTAAGCATCAGCCCTTATTTTGGATAAATACTAGACTCCAGCTAAAAAACTTTATTCAGGTTGGCCCACCCTCTGCCCACCTTAATTGACATTATGTGTGACCCAGTTGGTATAGACTCTAGTACCATGGTTAATTATTTTACCAAAAAAGAGGCCAGGGTCAGAGTCAGCAGAGCCCTGTTTAGAAATAGTTTTTAGTAACTCTGTTGCTAAAGCAACATTGTTTGATGGAAATTCACATTTTGAGGCAACCAAACCATTTCTTCATTATGGTTCCATCTTTTCTGGGTTTTATAGGTATGGTCACCAAATCAGATCCATGACAATCTGATATGTCAAAATATGTGCAAGTATAGATTTACATATAAATACACAAAAACTTCTAGGTAAGTATGAACATGCATTAGTCATATGCATATAAAATAATCTGCCTCTTTATACAGAGAGAAATTTGGCCTTATATCTTCAATCTTCTGTGGATCAAGCTCCTATCTACCCTTTGGTCTAGCAATTAAACAATTAAGTGCCATTTCAGTTAATTACATATTACAACAAAGTGGGAAATAGGCATTAACTCACTTGAGAAATATGTTCTGTTTTAGAGCCAGCACAACATAGAGGCCAAAGACAGCAAAGCGTCACCTCCTGGCACACATCTCATTGCTGATGACAACTTTCTGCAACAGAGATGGGAAAGGCCTATATTCAGCCTTACCCAGAGGGACTTCAGGACTCCCTCTGAGACATCACCCCCCATTAGTTCCATTCATAAATGATTCAGAAAATGCTAATTCCTCTCTTATTCCTGGGGTAAAGGGGAATGTTATGTATTTGTCTAGCTCTACACACACAGTCTTGAGGAAAAGGACACAGGATGCTGCTAGTGGGTAGTTAGGAAGATGCTTGATCTGACAACATTTTGTAAAGAAGATGGGTGTCATTAGTAAGATGGACTCTAGGGAGGCCACATATGATGGTTGAGGCACTTCCTGCCATTTAGGGACACAAATCACAGGGGACACCTGAGAAAGATGACATACAAATAAAAATATCTCCATAGACAGAATTATAGCTTTTCTTTTTCAAGCACTAGGATTCAATCTGAAACCAAATCCCTAGTCCTAGCCTGGCTCTAAAGAAAGGTGCTGGGATGAGACTTTTTCTAGTAATTTTAGTAGTGTTAATTATCACAAGTAGAATTGCTCTATTATACCATTGCAAAAATAAATTGGACAAATATTCTAAGATTGCAAAGGCCTCATGTGGGAGAATCTGCTATGCTATTGTCACAGAGGGATGCAGTTCCTGATGAACTTGTGTTGTAGCTCTTGGCTGTAGAGTAGGAGACAGGCATGAGGAAAATTTGGAAGGTATTTTGGAGATATAAACTTCATTAACACAGGTAGTATTCTCTAAAACCCATCATTTATTCTCAAATGGCTGTGGATGTCAAGATCCCATATTCCTATGACTATCATCAACACCATAAGAGTGTCACATATAGCTGGATTTATGCTGTGTTTTTCTGCTATAACAAATGCCCAACACAGGCTCTTATGATGAAAAGGAGGCTTATTTAGGGTAGAGTTTTGCAGGTTCAGAGGCATGATGTCTGCCTCAGCTCAGGTTGTGTCACATGATGGCGAATGGCGGATGGTGGGAGTGTGCATCAAAGCAAACATCTACATCTCAAGCCAGGAGCAGAGAAAGACTGGGGTCACACAATGTACTCTGAGGGCATGATCGAAGTTACCCAAGGACCTCCTGTGTGGACCCACCTCTTAAAAATTCTATCATCTTCAACTAGTGACATCCTGCAGACCAAGCCTTCAATCACCATAGACTCTTGGGGGACACTCAAGTTGCAGCAAAATCATAAGTTGCTGAGTGCCAATTAAAGACTGCAAGACTCATGGTCTTTGCCTTTTCCTGTTAGGAATAACAGAATCCAGAGCAAAAAGATGTCTGTCTTTCTCTGGTGTAAAACTGAAATTCAGGAGGGAAGATTTCTTTCATCTGCTTCCTTTTTTCTAGATCTCAGAAATAGGGCCATGGTGGAAATAGGCAGGAAATAGAGTAGAGGTGCTGGGGTTTGCATGATGCATGGCAATTCCTATAGAGACTTTTGACTGCTATGATTTGGTTTAAGATAACCGTGATTCTTTAAAAACCTTCCTGCAGCCAAAACACATTACATGTTAAATGTGAAAGCACAAGATTGGAATGTGCATTCTTCTTGAAGCAAATGTAATGTAAATGAATACAACTGAACCTTTTGGTTTTCAGCAAACAATTCCCACCGATATACAGAAAGCGTTTAAAGTTACCTAGTCGGAAAAGAGAAAGGGAGGAGGGAAGTTGATGGTTGATAAGTGTGTGAAGAATCAGCCCGGCTGTCAGCTCCAAGATTACAGCTCCATCCTAATAGACTCTTTAGTACAAAAAGAAGGTTCCATATAGTTTGGATCAAGTTGGTCCAAAAGAATTCTCAGTTGCTTTACTCTCAGTTTAAATCCAAAGCAATTAAGCTAGGTATTTGAGGATTTTTTTAAGCTCTGATTTTTAATACTCAACTGACATTTCTATTATCGTATAACATTCAGAGCTGCAAAATATCTCTGGAAAATTAATGCTTTGCCTAGTTAACAGATTGCTAATTTGAGGCAGCACTGAAAGCATGGTGGTCACTGTGTTACTCTTTTAATTATATCCAAAACCAAAAGACATCTTGTAGAGACAGGTACAATATTGAACATGATTTTACCATGATAGAAGAAATTTCCTGTCTCTGCATCAAGTAGGAAGGCCACCTGGTAGTTTGGGAAGAGTCTGGGTTTATAGTTTCATTTTCTGGGTGTGCCTCAGTTTCCTCATTCATAAAGAAAGACAGGAATAGACTTCCCAGTGATCATTTTACAATTTTGACTTTCAACACAGTCAGCAGTTTTTTAAAATAGGAAGCATTTAAGATGAACATTTCTTTAAATCTCTGTAGTGCTTTTCATAAAGTTCAAAACATAGTTTTTCATTCATTTTTACTGGGTAAAAGACATTTTAAAGAGCTAAAGTGAGAACCAGAATTTTCTTTTTATAATAGAGAAATGACAAATGAAGCTGAGACCAAAACGTGATGGTCTCTACTTGAATTCACTTCCTGATTGTTTCTTGTCTCCTGCACAATGGCTGTTTTCTTTGCAAAGTAGTATAGACTTTTAAAACTTCTTTCCAGGACAGTGTATTGGAATAAAGGATTCAAGAAGGTAAAGAAATCTCTACTATCCAAAGGTGAAATCTTAATAAAGAAAAGACATCTGTTAACAACTATCGTGCTGTGCCTCCATAACTCAGCTTATCATCATGCAAAAAATTAAATGCAATGCATAGAAGAAAATAGACCCAAAAGTCTTTTCTTTCCTTGTCACAGCCTTTCAGGGTGACCACCTCATTTTCTTGGAAATCACCATGATAAAGAAATGGTGGTATGCACAATCCTTATCTCCTAAGATTTTAACACTACCCCTTTAGATTTTCTCAAGGTTTTACAGTTCTGTCTAACTTGCTTCTCCTAGGAGAAGCTATGCCAATGATACACTTGACCAGTGCAAATTTTATTAATGTTATTAATCTACTTCTATCAGACTTTTCTATTTATGAAGGGAGCATCAAAGCTCCAGGAAATAAACTACCAATAGCCCCACAAAAGTAGCAGGATGGCATTTCAAAAGAGGGCATCAAAGAAAACACACCAACAATGATACTTTTTCCTAATAGTTCTGGAGGGATAATTAAGTTGTTTATCACCTTTGATGAGCATAACCCTAACACAGGTGTTCCCTGGAAACCAATTAAAAATACTTACAGCTGATAAAGAGTGCCTCTCAGCTCAACAAATTTACTAATAATTCTAATCCCATTTGGAAAAGAATCTTGTCAGGTCTTTTGACACTGAAAGGCAACTTTCACACTAATTTACACTTCAGTGCCCATAGTGATAAGTACACACAGGGTGTTTACTCAGCTTCCCTTGATCTCCAGAGAAGAGTCCTCCAGAAAGCTTCCCTTGGCTATTGAATGACAACTTTAGTTTCAAAGTATGAATTGTGCTTAGGAGCCTGGGATTTCCTTTGAAAGGAAATAGTCCAGGATATTGCAGATGACACATACCTTTGCTTAACCATCAGGAAATAATGGTGCTTTGCATGTGTTGCTCCGTTTTATAATTTTTCACTGGGCACAAAGTTGATTACTTTTAGGATCCATGGAAGAGGGAAACAAGCCCATGCAAAAAACCCGGTTTGTAACTAGTGGCAGATTCATAGAAGAAAGACTTCTGTTTGGTAGTTTGGTCAGGACGTACCTGTTCCTTTTATACTGAGGCATTGTTCCACCAAGCCCACAAGCCCTGCCCCATGCACACCCATTGATGATTAAAACGGTCTACATAGTAGAGTTGAACTTGGCTGAAAAGTTCATTAACAACTTTTCTGAGTCTTATGTCTGAAGGCTCACTTGTTCTCCTGTATGTTTGCATACTAATTGATAGGATTGTATTTAGCTCCTTCTCATTTGCTTTATTCTCCTTCTGACCCACTCCTTTTTGCCTGCAGAATGATAACATTTTTCCCCTTTCTTCTGTTGAGCCAAGAAGCATGACTTTGGAATCAGGGGCTCCCACTCTGCCCCTAAATCTTTGTAATTTTAGCCAGTACCTTCTCCCTGAAACTTCATTTTCTGGTTTCTTAATTTGGAAGAAGAGAATTAGGTTAGATGATACATCAAAAACCATTCAGCCCTATTTCTATATGATAATTTTGGCATATGATGGATTTTCATCTGTAGCTTCATATCTCAGTGTTTTACTTTCATAAACTAGCTATTTTGTGATCAATTTTTCATGTAGTCCTCTTAAATATATAGTTAGATTGAAGAAACCAACTCCTGGCCAGTGTTGTTGCAATAAAGAGAGAGAGAGAGAGAGATAGGGATAGAGAGAGAGAGAGAGAGAACTCGAAAGATATGATGTTTGGGTCTTCTAAATCCAAGGAATTTTCAACATGTGCAAAGATCACATTAATTGTAAATGTGGAAAACAGGTTGGATGAAGATTTGAGTCAGTGAGTATAGCTCTTTTGATTAATAAGCTTTTATAGTGGTGTACTAACAGGTGACATTCTTGTGTACTGAATGACTATGGAGACAAGAAGAAATGAATAGATATAAGAACTATTTGAGATTTATAGGTGTTGAGGATGACTATTAGTTTCCTGACTTACTCTGTAGTTGCATGAAGTTGCGCTGAGATGTAGAACAATAGAAGAGTATTGAGATTAGAAAGAGCAGAAGATGTTTTAAATTCAGTCTCAGAACATACAGTAGAGCTGCCAAGCAAGTAATTGGATATATAGGTCTGGAACTAAGAGGGTATTCAGGACCAAATGTACAGATTTGGTAGTACTCGGCAAGTAAGTGGTCCTTGAGGCAAGCAGCATAGATGAAATTACCTAAAGGAGAGAACATAGTGTGAAGAGAAAAGAGGGGCTAATACTAACTCCGGATTTTTAACGGCCATCCAGAGAAGGATGGACTAGCAAGGGATACTAAGAAGCAATGGTTATCCAGGTATGGGGAGAGGCAGGAGAGTGAAGAGTCAGAACAAGTGCTCACTTCCTGATGTAGGGGATACTTAGCAGCATCAAATCTCATGGACTGGAGAGTGGTAAAAAATGTCTGTGTGATTTGACTGCCTGGGGGTAATTGGTGCTGTAAGCTACTGCTGCTTTGCTAGAATTAAAACAGCAGAGACATGTTTGTGTGGAAGAGGAGGAACTGAAAGATGAGATAACAGGGACAGTGAGTTCCATATTAAAACCTCTTTAGAAATCTGGTTCTGAGGTAGGGGAGAGATGAAGAAGTAGATTTACGGAGATTAGATGGTTGAGTGACATTGATTTTAAAATGAGACTCAACCATTTATTCAACAAATATTTATCCACTGCTTATCTGGTGCAAGACACTGTTTAGGAATGGGGATGGAGAGGAAGTGTTGAAAGTCTTTGTTCACATGGATCATGCTAACTGGGAGGTGGACACAGAGAATAAACAATATATAAAGCTATGGGATACTGAATGGTGATAGCTGAAGGTAAATAAAAGGAGATGATAAAAATATATTGAATGGGGAAGAATACTTTTTTAATATGGTGGGTGATCATGATAAGAAAGACTTCTCTGGTGTATGATTTTGAGATTCAACAGATTAAGATAGAGGACACTATTTAGATGTTCAGAAAAACAGCAAATACCTTTTCAATTTAACTATATCCCATACAATATTTGGCACATAACTATGCCAAACAGTATCTGTTGTTTACCTGAAATTCAAATCTAACTGGATATTCTGTATTTTATCTAACAAGCATACACCGAGAAAATAACATTTTGAATATTTAATGTCAGTGGGAACTCTGGGTCAGTTGATGATACAGCAGAAAAAAGAGAGTTTGTATTCAAGAACAGTATAAAGGCCTTGGAAAGCCCTAGTGGATGGGATCTGAAGCCTGGGGGAAGGAGTCTTCCCCAGACAGTAAAGGGAAGAGGGAATGCTTGTTGATGAATGGCTTGTAAGCACCACAGGAGAAAAGAAAGCTTCCTAGGTGGTGTCTCTGATGTTTCTTTGTGAATACAGTACAAAGACAGGTGTGTGAGCAGGAGGGTGGGCTGGAGGTGGGAGAGAATGGGGATGTGGCAAGAGTGCCAGCTGATCTGACAGGCAGGCGGAGAGCTCCGAGGTCATCCACGAAGTTGCTTATTCATAGCCCTGTTAGGTGAAGTGGGAGAGGGGGAAAGCTCATCTCCCCCTAGCTATGTCTTCCCCTGACCTGTGTCGCCTGCAGTGACAGCCTGCATTTTTGACTCAGAAGGGTAGTAAGCAGCAGCTTCTGCAAAGAGTGGGGTTCATTACCCATTTAAACTATTTTACTTGAGTTGAAAAGATTGCTGCTACTATAGAAGCTGCTTTAATACCCCTCATTTGGGAAGGAGATTAATTCAAAGATAACATCGAAAAGCCATTTATATGCATCTAATTTTGACACAAGCGCCAACTAAATAGCTTGAAGTAAACTGGAGATTTGGCAGTGACCCTGATAATAAGAATGATATTGACAGGCAGTGTGGATGGGCAACATACTGAACTTGCTTGTTTGGTTTCTGGCTTTTGTTTCTCTTCTGTTTCAGTTTCTACCTTTCCACACTCCTCGAGTATGACATCTTGATTTAGTTGCATGTATTGCATTTCAGAGACAGGCAAGTAATTCTGAACAAGTTAAAACATATTTTATTCATTAACACTTTATATGTTATAATCATATTCTTGCATTCTTAACAAGCATAATAATTGCATTACTTCATTTATATGCAGACCATTTTCATCACATTTCATAAACACGTGGTTGAATTCAGAACTTTCCAGAGAGTCACGTGAGTGTAACCTATTCTTATGTGATGACGCACTCAGTGGGCCATTGCCACTGTGCCTCCATCCGTGCAAAATCAACAGCTCAGCAAGCAGCAGCATTTAGTGATGTTTCCCTTGCATGTGCAGAAGTCGGTGTTCAGCAGGAGAGATGTAAACGTCCACTAACTATAAAAAAAAGGGTGAAGGGGTGTCGTTGAGAAGAGCTTCATTTTCTCCCCCTTACACAGTGAGGGCAATGCTAAAAACTAGCAAGGGGACATTTTTAGCACTGAATCTGGTTCTGGTTCTGGTTCTGGTTCTGGTTCTGGTTCTGGTTCTGGTTCTATCTATCTATACTATTCATGAAGAACCAGAACCAAGGAAAAGGAAAGTGAGCAGGACAGGGACACTTGATGTTTAAAGGCTTGATACTGAGCTTTGTTGGTTTTCTTGGATCCTCAACATTCCCTTGGACTCACTTTTTGGCAGAACTGCATTTCCACCTATTGTCTGTGGCTGTTTCATAAAATGGCAAATTTATCTAGAAGGAGAGAAACATGGAGTTTGTAGACATGGCTGGAAGGCAGAGGGATGTTTTATTTAGGCCACCAGTCAGGAAAGTTTATTTGCATGTGTGGAAGAGAGAACCACTTTGGAGTCAGCCTCCTAGGGATTTCTGTACAAAATTACCCTGGTTGATAAAAATCCTATGTGATAAAAATCCTACGTGTTGATGAAATTCCTAGATGTGTGCTAGGATCTGGAATTTAGACATGAAAGAGACCTTGTCTAGGTATTCTGAGTCATCATATTGAGATGCACAGGTGGATCACAATCAATTGAGCAATGTGCCAAAGATTTGCATATCAGAAGACATTATCCCTATGTTAATGCCACTTTCTCCCATTCTGGTGTGTTTTTTGACAGAGAGACAAAGTGTCTATCTGTATAGCAATAGCATGCAAGGCCATTTCCTGTCAAGTATACGTGACTGTGCCCTTGGCTGTGCTTGTGAACTGTATCCACCATGTGTGACATGGACGGGGAAAGACTGAGCACCACCATGACTTTCAGTGGATGGTTGGCTGTCCACAGGCTGGCTGCTGGTGGGCTAGCTTTGTGGCAGCGTTTGTAGATATCCAGTAGGCAGCTAGTGACTTTGTACTTTTATACAGTAGTAAGTAATAGCAGAGTCCTCCAGCCTTTAATCCTCTGTCTTTTGGTCTTTGAAATTAAAAAAAAAGGAGTATGGCAGATTTTTGTTTGTTTGTTTGTTTGTTTGTTGTTCTTGGAGGGGTGAGGCAAATTGCAAGCCATACATCCCAAAGCTGCCCTGAAGATGGTCCCATCAGCTGTCACTACTTTCACAAAATCACCAGACTAAGACAAATTCACTGTGTACTCCTCTTGTGTATATTTAGGCAAAATGAAGTAGAGAATGGTCCCTTAATCATGCTAATTAGTGGATATGAAAAACTTGCAAGGCAAAGACCCATATATTCCTCCTACAAGCAGGTTGTAGGACTTAAGTACACAAAGATGAGAATTTTAAATTTACAGATAACATATAATAAAATTCAGTTTCCAGTTGTATATATTACAGTTACTGTCTCCTGAAAAAAGATCTGCTAGTCTTCTATTTCTATTTCAGGGGTGATTTAAAGCAAAAATTAAAACAACTATAACAGAAGCACACGTACAAAATGAAAACCAAAAAGCTTACCTTTTTTCCATGTATCAGATCACATTAGTGTATCCTTCTTTCATTTCACACTTCACTTTTTAGTTTTTAATCTTTAATTCAGTTTATTTCTTGGTACAAGTCATGAGATTTAAAATTTTTATTTTAGAAAACAAGACATCAGCCAAGTAAATAGAAGTTACTCTTCATCTAAAAGTGGAATTTCTTCCCTGGGAGAACTCATTAGATGATTCATTATGCATTTAAAATTGTCAATAGTTCTTTCTAAATCCAAGAATAAGTTGTATTTTCGAATGATGATGGTGATTCCACATGGCAGACAGCATATTAGTTCTCTTTCATTTGCAGAGTGTTTATGTGTTTATGTTAAAATTTAAAAACTAAAACTAGTGCGGTTATGTCATATATATTTGGCTGATAATCAAAATAATGTACTATATTTAAATTATGTCATATGATTTGGGAACCACTTTCTCATCTATTTTCTTGTTTGAGACCTCATGAAAATCAAATAAACTGATAAACAAATTGTGCAATATTCATGCCATAAAGTATTTTGCAACCATTTAAAGCAGCAAGGTCAAAGTGAACTAGAATGAGCATATTGGTCAGTAAAAACAGAAATTTTAGAAGAATATACCTAACGTGATCCAATTTTTAAAAAATGTTATTAGAGTATTTTGCTCACATGTGTGTATACACATGCATATATACTTTTTTTTTTGAGCCTAGGATGATATACATGAAACTCTAGGGAAGTAAAGAAAGGCTGAAGATGAGACACTGCTACTTCTTTTTAATTACTTTTCAAAAGGTAGAGTAGAATTATGGTGATTTAACTATTTTATGTTTTTATGTATTTTTCAATTAAAAAATTTAAAAATTATTCTGTTTATTTTGAAGATGAAAAAGCAAGTCTCAGAAAGTTTAAGTGACTTTTGCAGTAATCGTGCAGCCTAATCCTAAAATCCAGGCCTCCCGATTCTCTGGTAACTTCTTTGGTCACAGCATCCCTAGAACAGAGTGTGTGAACTACAAGACAAGATGGAAAGATTACCACCAGCATCACACCTTCCCCTGTGGTTTGCAATTATCTTAAGACTTCTTGGGCCAGAGCAGCAATGTTCTAGTAGCGTTAGCATACAAAATATAAAAGCAAAGTGGCCAAATGCTTATATTTTGCTTTTTCTGGGGAAAAGGTAGCCTAGCAAATGAGTTTCTGGATGGAAACCTACAAGTTTGTTTCTTTCCTAGCTGATTTTTAGTAAGCCACTGAACACTGTATCTGTTTCCTCAACTGTGAAAATATTGTGCTGACCTACTTTTCCATGAGAGGTGGGTGGGCTACTCAATGATTTAAAATTACTTTGGAAGTACAAAGCTCCACTGAAATTGTTTGTAGAGTTCCTCTAGCTTACACCTTCCTTCTTCTTATGCTTCTCTCTGGAGCACAAACCCAGTAGAATTGGTATTTTTCTATGTCTGATCTAAAAGTCTATAAAATTAAGCAGTCATTTTCACACTGGAAATATGTTCTCTTGTATTTGGCTTGAATGAGAATTAACAATACATTATTTTTCCCAAGCCCGAATGCAAAATGTGTGTATGTGTGTGCCCATGGTTTTTTGTTTGTTTTGTTTTGTTGCACATGTGTGTTTGACACAAGAACCGGGCCTGAAGGCAGCAGGAAATGTAGCATCCCAGGAGATCTTCCTCTGGCATGGTGAAGTTTAACATCATCGGGACAGAAAGAATTAATGGTACAGCTTAAAGATGTGAAATCTGTTTTCTTCTTCCATCATGCTATGTTCCTTTCCCTGTGTGTCCCATAGTTGTCCTCTCCACCAGTCTGTGGGAAACTAGGGACAAAGTACCAGTCAAACAATATTGAAAGAAGAAAAAACACCTGCAAAGTGAAGTTTACAATTTTCATGAGCTATTTTCACCAAGACATTGTGGGATGAAAGGAAAGACCCCACTATGAACAAAGTTTTTCTCACCCCACCTTCTCCAAAGCCTGACCACTTCCAAGAGACGAATGAGTTGTATCACTGTAAGTTCACACTTGTAGAACAGTAACACAGGCATGAAAGGGAACCAAGGAAACCCAGCATCCTCAGTTAAAGATGGGAACCTACTCACTCTTTTCTTTTGTATTTGAACATTTTTGTATTTTTTCCCTTGTTGATCTTAAACATTTGGGTAGTAAAAATGTCTCTCCATATGCACTACTTTCTTCTTGGATCATAAACATCTTGTCACTCTTCCTGTACCTACAACTCTCCCAGTATCTACAAAATTGCTTTGTGCTCAGCAGGCTACTAAGAATGCCTAATAAAAATCATTCTAGATGCTGTTCAGAGTGTGCCAATGCTCTGTGGATCTAGGATCATATTTCTAGACTCCTGCCTGCTTACGCTGGCAATGTATATGGGTTTTTGTTGTTGTTGTTGAGAGATATTCCTTTGGTTAATAATCAGTGTCACTTAGATGTTTCCAAACCCACTCAGCAAGACCTACAAAACTGATTTTAAGCAAGGAAGAATCTGTCCTTCTTCTTAGCTAACATGTTCCCAGATTCATTTAGGTTGAAGTTTCTTACATGTTTGAGGAAGAGAAGAGTGTTCATAGTTTTCTAACAATTTTCCACTATGTTTCAGAGACCTTTCTTGACTTCTCCATGATGTGGGCACCAAGTGTCTGGTTGAAACCTTCTGTAGTCCCTTCAGAGACAGCCCTTTTGCTCTTCTAACCTCCTGTCAGTCAGATCTCTACCACATGCAATAGAGATATCCTCTCCGGAGTTCTCCACTTGATCTTAGCCAAAAGGCCGAGAAGCGATCTCTCCAGAGTTCTCAACTTCTTTCGAAGACAAACTTTACATGTCTCTCCCATTATAAGCTATCCACATGCCTTCCTCTCACTCTAAACAGTTTTGCTTCCTTCAGGGAACAGCAGCTTGGCTGCTGCATCTGTTATGCTTTGGGGGATATACATGAAATTGTATGACTCCTAGAATGCCAGAGCAGACCTTTTTTTACGGAAGAAACATGAGCATTTCCCATCTCGTTTCCTCTACATTCATGGGTCCATGAACAATGCTATTGCTGAAAGTGGGCATGCAGAATGTGTACCCAAAGGGCAAATGTCCCTCTACCACCTGAATGCTCACTGGTAAGCAGACCAGTATCTACCCTACACTACCCCATACTCAGTCTCTGGTGAAACAGCAAGCATGAGATTTGGAGAGATAACGGAATAATTGCAGCAATGTCTTGATTTCTTGTATCACAGCCCCTACACAAAGAGCTGATAACTCGGGTATAAGGAAAAGCACATTTCCCCTAATGTAATATCTAAATTTAAATATTAAGAATCACTACATGTCATCTGAATGCTTCTGGTAATGATGTATAACATAGTGAGGCACCATAATGCTCTTCATCTTTGGAGATGCTCAAAAAGACAGTCAAAGGAGATAAAGGAGTACTAAATAGAACAGGCTGGGGGAAGGTGGTTTGCTTGTTGCTTTGTTTTAAAATTAGTCATAGAATTGTGGTCTAATGAGGTTAAAGCAACCAGTCTTGTCACTGGATGTCTCCTCTAACTATATTAGTTAAAATACCTCTGGTAAGTAAAATAATTAGGCAGTATATTCTGCTTTCTTTGGGCTCATTTGGTAAATGGTTTGATTTAGGACCACTGGTGTAAGACCACAAACACATATTTAAGTGTGCTTTATGTGAGTTATCCCATAATCTCTGATCCTGTGCTGAGGGGATGAATTGAGAATTATCTACAACTAGAGGTATCTAGACCAGGAAATTAAAGTACTGGTCAGTAATATTCAACCAATCCGAGCCACCTAATGTCTTTTTACTGGCCTCTGAGATTGGATCACTATCCCGTTCCTGGCAACCAAAGTCTGGTAAATTGTGAGCAGTTAAAATGTTTCCTACCTGCTCCATCTGGATATATTTGCATAAATTAGATCTCCAACTTTAACAAAAACACATCCAAAAATGAGCTGTAACAGATACACCCACAACAAATAAAACCCCGAGTATAGTGTAGGGTCTTTTTCCCTTGGCATATTTCCCTTCCTCTTTCTCTCCCTTCCTTTGTCAGATGCTCCTGGAACACCTGCTCTGTACCAAACCTTGTGCTGAGCACACAAGATACACGGTGAACAGGACGTGGCGTTTGCCCTCACCCCATGAAACCCTGTGTGCTGCCTGCTGCCACAGAGGGTGCTGAGACACAGGAAGGAGGGGTGTGGGCGGCAGGGTGAGAGGCATGGGGTGGGTGGAAGGCTGTGGGGCAAATCTAGTCCTTAAACTGAAGTCCTTGAAAGATGAATAAGGGTCAGCCTGATGGTTGCAGTAAAGATAGCATTAAAGCAGGACAGGCATTACCATGCAGTTGGAGGAGAACCAGCAAGGAGAGGTAGTAGAGGAAATCCAGGGAGAAGAGGTGATTAACAAGGTCAGATGGCAGCAAAGTGAAGTCACATCAGGGCTGAAAACTATTCCCTTCCTTCTAAGCAGCTCAAGGCTCCTGTATGTATACACTACACCACACAGTTGTAGCATTCATCATATGGACTGCATAGAACTGGGAGGTTTCTTGGACTCCCAGACCCACCTCCTTCCTAATGCAGCAGCCTTTCTATGGCCTTCTTACTGGAAGCCTTCCATCTAAGCTTGGTCTCTCCAGAGTCAGAAAGTTCTACCAAGTCTCATGACCAGGCCAACTTTAATGGTTTACGAGTTCTTCTTGTAAATGTAGACAGTCGCTGGCACCTGACATTTGAGGAAAGATATCTCTACCAGAACTTTAGACTGTGGCTTTCCCCACATTAGATCAGTTCCTCACTTTATCTGAAGCCCACAGTATCTGAAAGCCTCAATAGCTATCACTTATAGGGCATTTCCTACATACCAGACACTAGGTCTTTATCAGGGACTTTATATAGCTTCTCATTTAATCCTTCAAGTAACCCTATTAAGGGAAAAGTTGAACCCTATTAAGGAAGGTGTAGAGATGCAAGTTTTTGTTTTGTAAGACACAGAAACTGATCTGGTTGAGTTGAGCAAAATTACAATCTATTGCAGGAACATGGGGTAGCTTGTAAAAGAGATGAAATCAAACATCTAAGCCCTAAGAAGGACAGCAACCTGGTGGTTCAAGACAGGAAGGAGGAACTTAAGGAAAGTCTCTTCCTGGTGCCACCCTCCAGCTTTCAGGTCCAGGAATCTTCTATCCTTGGCTCACTCCACTCAAGATTATAATTCCTGAGAGGCAAAGTTTGACTGTCCAGGGTAGAGAAGTCACCATGATTGACACCTGGACTCTGCTAGGCTTGGGGAAAACCAGGCCTGGAGCAGAAAGAGGGAATGCCAAGAGGACAGAAACAACAGTATTAGCACAGGTAATGCTGTCCCCCTTGTGCAAACAGGGAAACTGCAGCTCAGAGAAGCTAATCAAGTCTCTCAAGATGTCAGAGACAATAAATACCAGAGCCATGGTTTCCACCTAGGCCTTCCTAACCCTAAAGCTTGGATGCTTTCCATTCCTCCTTGTTGTCTGTTTGCCTGAACTGCATATAGATATTTTTTTCTGGAATCAAGCCATACCTGACAGGTTTGGAATTTCTAGTGAGCCCCAGAACTGGATCAGTTCCCTTTCACAGCTCCCTTTCTGAGGGATGGCTTTATAAACAGCTTCCTGTGTTTCCACGTGAGCTGATCTTGCTGTGAGAAAACAGCCATACTCTGATGCCCTAGTGGGAGAGAAGAGAATATTAAACCACAGCCTGTCTTTCCAATGTCTAGCCATTGACCCTGTTTTGCCCCTGGGAGCAACACACAATATTCCTTTCTCCACAGGCCAACCTTCCAAATGTTTGAAAAGAACTATCTCTCCCACCCAGGTCTTTCCCTCACAAAGCTAAATATTCCTGTTCCTTTAACGATTCCTTATACTGCTATCCCATGTGACCATATGGGGATAATTTCCATATGTTGGCTAATTCTCCAAGACTTACATCAGATGAGAATCTGGCCCTGTATGAAAAGAAACCATTTCCCCTGCTTTCTCTTTCTGATTCATTAGATTTCACATAAACCTTTCTGATGACTACCTGCTGTTTTCAAATTCAGCTGCAACCCAATATGACTCACTAAGCAAAATTCTCATCCTTTGGTCTTCATTTATCATTTCTCACCAACCCAAGGACCCAGAAAACACCCTTTGGAGTTACAGTCAACCAGCAGAGTATCCATGAGAGATGCTCAGTTTTGATTCTTCACCATTTTTAGTTTATATAAAGTCAGAAGACTTTTCAAAATCAAAGTTTTTGTTCAGTGTAAATAATTTTAAGTTTGAACAGCTATAGTTATATTCTCCAAAGAAAATACCCTAAAAGGTGATGGAGGGTGTTGTATGCCGTACCCTCTCCCAAAAACCTAACTGTTCTCCCCAGACTTTTTAAAGGAAAAGGGAGACTTGAAAATTGTTTTAAGGTTTTGAGTATTTGCAGGGCAGTTCCTGACAAAAACGTGAGTTGTGTCATTTCTGAAGTGTCCGATTACATAAACAGTTATCAAATCCTCAGGTTTGAGTCAGAAGGAAAGGGACAGAAGGAGAGTTGCAAATGGAGGACAAGAAATTTAGGACTTTTCTGTTCAGAATCCTCTTATTGCTAGGCAACTCCAAAGACTGGAGCTGGTGCACTGTAGGATACATACTAAAAGCTGGATTTGGTGAATCCTGTCCTAGGCTCACTATGTAACTTAACCACAGTCAACTGTTCTCATCCTAACACATTCAATATATGCCTTTACAATCTGCATGTCCTAGAAAATTAATTGAATGCAAAAAGTGGAATCTATGGCCTGAAAAGTGCCATCAGTAAACTAGATATCATTACACAAATAATTATACGATTTTGAAGGTCCCTTTTATAAAACTGTTGGTCAGTGGCCATGTCTTCAGGGAGATGATCTTTAAGGAGGAGTCTGTGATAGAAAAGAAGTACAAGGTAGGAACAATTTCTGTGGAACAATGATTTCACTTGGAATAAAGGGAAAGAGCTTCTCTTATTCTCCGCTTGACTGAACTTAAGATGTTCAGGCTGAAGAATGAATTGCTATGTGGAGCTGGTGGGATCTGTGGTCAATGGCCCTTAGGCATACAGAGTAACAGAATCTCGTTAAAAGTCATCTGATAAAATTTTTTCCCAGTGCAACAATGCCTCTGCAAGATCCACTGAGCCTTGGTAGGCATAGAGTTTCTGCCACCCTCCAAGGCAGCTCATTTTGTTCTAAAACGAAATAACCTGTTAATGTTATACCTTTCCTATATAGAACTGAAATCCACCACTTGTTTGCCTTGGATACACCCTATTGAGCCATAGATAATATCTACAATGCCCCTCAACTTTCCTATTTCTTTCAACTATTCTTCCTACTATATAATCTCAATCTTAGTCTTTTTAAATGCATAACTTACTTTGTTGCAATCCTTTGTGCATAATTTGAATCTAACCTTTCCACTGGAAGAGTATCCCATATTTGTAGAAGTCTATGAAGGCAAGAATTATATATGTCCTAGTCCACTTAATGCTTAAAATCTGGTAATGACTAAAATAAATACTTACTGAATGAATGAGTCTTTGGTCTTCCCTCTGGTAGCCTTTCATAGAAATCCAAAGAATGTTGGAAATTCACCCTTCTAATAAATGAGAAATCAATCCTTTGTGTTTTAATTTGAATAAAGGAAAGTGCTCTCTCTCTCTCTCTCTCTCCCTCCCTCCTTTCCTTCCCTTTCTTTATTTCTTTCCCTGTCTCCCTCCCCCCACCCCTTTCCCTCCTTCCCTGACAGGAAGAGCCAGGTTAGACTCACTGGAAAGCTGGATGGTAAATTATGCTTTAATGTTATATGTTATACTATGTGGAAAGATCATTACTACAGAGTAATTTAGGCATCATGCAACTTAGATTCAACATGTGTTGTACTGATGTTTTCCAGTGCCTTTGTGATTCATATGACTTTGGGGGATCTTCTGATTAACAGAAAAAAATTCATAAGTCAGCAAGAAGAGGTTCTATAGATTTTTGCTTCAGTTGAATGTTACATAATCACCTGAAATCTGCATACCATCTCTGGCACCTGGCTTCACAGCTGAACTGGATAGCTCTCCAATTACTTTGGTGTGCACATAGCCTACACATGATTTTTGGAGTGGGTGGGTGTTCGGGAGACTCGTGGAATGAAACACAGCTGTGGGATGATTTATGTTCACTTGAGAAGCACGGAACACAAAAGCCCTGTGATTTCACCTCACTGCTTCCAGCCGCCATGAGTTGGTCCTTCAGCAGCAGAGGAGCCAGATCATGTCTCCACGAGGCCGAATTCCAAGGTGTAACTTAATGCTTCTTAAAGGGCTACTGATTGGCAAGCACCTCCTTTGGAGGACCAGAAAATAACCTACTAAAATAATCTACTAATGGGATTTATTATTCCTCTCACCACTTCCAGTTTGAGTAAAATTAAGTTAATGTGAACATATATTTTTCCTGTGGTGTTGTTTTATACTAAACTGGTTGCATATAGGCACGTGGATTTTATTTCATTTTCTATTTTCACAGACAGCCAAGAGACTAAATAGGGCCTGGACAATTAGTCTTCCAATTCCTGGCAAGGCATTGCAAACTGAAGGAAATCAGCTTTAAAAGGTTTTTTGGCCCCTCATGTTATTTTTCAGTAAACCTAACAAGGTTATGACAGGGAAAGACGGCAGTACACTTCCTAAAACAACTAGCCTGAAATATTAAAGACATGGTATCCACAATTCCTACTTTAAAAAAGAAAAAGTCCTAAATATCTTTCACTCTTCTTATGATTCTAAATAATTCTTAAAGCCAGTATCATAAAGCATTTAGTTTCAGTCAACATCTCTGTTGTCAGTCTTCTCAAACCTCACCCCTGTACTCCCCCACCATTAGAAACCACCTCATTTAAACTAAAAGAAAAAAAGAAATGACTGTAAACAAAAAAAGAGCAAAGACTCATAATCATATAGAGTTCTAACTCTTAGTAAGGACGAATAGTTTGAATATAAATGAACAGTGCCGTCAGTTCTCGGCAGACATTTTCTAAGCTGTACCTCTATTATTGTCACTGGGAAACAGTACCCATTAAGTGATAGGATTCTGTTTGGAAAGAACAGATTTTAATTCACAGAGCACATTAACTGTTCACCACAAGTTTTTCATTTTTCCTAAATTTACCAGATCCAAATCTTACTTGATGATATTTCTACCACTCCCGCACAGAAATTACCTAAGAGCGTAGGCTGTCTTCCTTTTGGTTCTCACAATGCTTCTTCCAGTCAGGTACAATTCTCTCTCCATTGCTAAAAACTGGGAATTAACTTGCAAAGAATAGAAGTCTTTACTTCACAGAGTTCACGGCTTCTCTACAAGAAAGAGAGTCAGAGAGTGTAGCCAGAACTGGTGGAGTAAGGGCCTGCGAAAAAGAAAACTTAATTCTGGGACAAACACTGAGCTTTTACCAAAGATTTTCAATTTTAGTTTTCTTTTCATTTCTATTAAAATAAAAGGTTTAATGTAAGATTTTTGTATGTGGCTTGTTGAGCTTCCAACATCAATTACAGTGTGTCTCCAATTAGAGAACATTCAAGTTCCAAACTTTCACAGGTAGAGTGGACCTCATGTTATGAACATTCATAGTTGCAAACAAATCACAAAAGTACCCGTGAATCTGCCGGACATTATCACTGTTGTGCTTCTCTGTGCTACGGTACAGGGAGACGGAGTGCGGTATACAGTGCTCAGGCACATCCCAGATGTCCAGAAGCAAGAGGAAAAGCAGTGGTGAGGTGGAGGGGACAGCGAGGAAGCACAAAGCAATATCCATGGAAACAAGTGAAAATCATTGAGAAACTATACTGAGGCAGAAAGATGGTAGGCATCGCTCATTCTTCCTGTGTATGTCTTTGGTTTTTCATGCTTTATGATGTATCTTTGTGTCAAAAGTGGATAGAGCTCACTTTGTTGGACTTACAAATGAATCTGATTTATGAACATTCTCCTGGAACAGAACTTGTTTGTAAGTTGAGGACTTACTGTAGTATTGAAAAGAGTGTCATGGAAAGCCAAACCCCAAATTATCTCTCTTGATAGCATCAGATCACTCCCATTCTTTAGTGCTCAGAGAACAAGCAAAGAGCACAATTTTCCATTACAATGTTATTTGCATCTTTATAGATCGGTCTCCCATACTCAGTTGGAAATTTTATCAAAGGCAAGAACTATGTCTCTTTGCATCTTTTTATCCCCAGTCTTTTTTGGTGCCTGGTACACAGTCAGTAAACATTTTTCAAATTAATCCATAAAGGTAAACTGAAAGTACACCATTAGTGTTAACTGTACTGGCAAGACCTTCCTTTGGCCAGTAAATGGCCCTGGTCATCACAGTGTCTTTTGAGGCCCCAGTTTAAGCACTTTTTTCTTCTCCATGCCAAACAGACAGTCTAAGAAGGCCTCAGTTTGATTTCCACATTTGGACATGCTGAGCGCAGACCCCAGCTCTATAATCCATTTCCTTGTGAGACTGTTGGCATCTCTGGAGTCAGGAAGTAACATCTGCTTCAGTGAGCTGATTACCAATGAGAAGAAAGAGGTAAAGGCCAGCGTTAGGTGGGGTCTGGCTCTGCTTCAAAGCAGGCATATGGCTTCTATCTTAATGAGAGAGTTTACATATTCAGAAAAGATACATCTGCAGGGCAAATTAACTGGTTCAAGACAAGGGACTTAGATAGAATGTGGCTGATCAGCTTCTCTAAGTCGATAACACTGTTTCACATAAGCTATCATTTCTAGGCTTCCACTCAGCTCCCCCGGCACCAGTTCAGTGGCTTCCTTGGTTGCCTCAAGGCTGTGTCCCTACAGTGGCAGCTCAAGAAGCCTAAATTTACTAGATGTCTGCTTGCGATCAAATGTGCTCCACAAATAAGAATGTTAATCTCCTTGAAATGCCACTTTCATCTGGTCAAAAATCTAGGTGTCCCTTCTCCTCTTGGCACTGAAGTTCTTCCATGAGGATCTACTCATAACTGACATTTGTTTGCATGCCCCCTCACGCCTGAGTACCCATACAGCTCTGCTCCCCACCAGCCTGGTCCACTGGATCGTGCAGTGTCTCCTGATTCCTTTCTGATGTTGTCTGCCCCATCCACCTGCAGGGCCCTATTCACACTGCTTCACTTACCTGAGCTCTGGCTACCTGTCTGAGTTCAAATTTCATCTATTCCATGAAGTGTCTGTCAACAGGGCTTAACGCTTCCTGCTCTGAACAACAAAACTAGAGGATTCTGCCAAGAAACTCATGATCTGCATTTAAATATCTCCTGGTTCAAACGTTATTTCAGGGGTCAAATGTGCAGGTTTTAAAAAATGTCTGTGTCAGCTCACTCCCTGTCCAGCATGGACCCTGGAGACAGTGTTCCTGGGATTTGGGGAACAGAGAAGGCAAGTGTGGCAGGCAGAGCGTTGTGCCCAGCCCATCCTTTTCACCCCTGCCCTCCAGTGTCCCTTTGAATTGTAAGGATGCATTAGAGTTATGTCCTGAGGAGTCCGTAGGATCAGCCAGAGAACTATTTCAGTTGTCAGAGAACTCTCCTCAGGAGGATGCAAAGAGCCACATGAAAAGTATTTGCTAATTACAGTTGGAGTGATGATGGCTTGAGAGGGACTAGCTGGTGTAAACAGAGGGGGCGCTCTCAGGATGAAGCTGAATTATTCAAGAAGCGATTACACAAGGGTGAATATGGAAATCCCAAGGAGAATGACCCCCTCCCCGCAGCAAAGTCAGAGATAGCACAGCATAAGGTCGCCAGGGAAGAACAAAAAGACTACACAATCTGCCTTATCCTTTTGGACTCTTTATTTATTGCTAGGCAGCTATGAGTAGCACGGAGTTGTTTCTTGTGACTTGTTCATGTACCCATTTTTTGGCAATCCAGAGAATAACAGCAGGGGCATTCCAGCTCGTAAGGGTCCTGTCAAAGAGATTCCCCGATAGCAGGAGATGGTGCTGATGGTGGGGTAAAGGTAAAGACAGGAGGGGAAAACCTAGTTGATGAGTTAAGGGAGCTTAAAAAGAAGGGGAGACCATTTACCTGATGGAAGCCTTGTACATTTTAATGGAAATGTCTAGAAGAAAAGAATTCTAAAATACTAGATTAAACTTAAAATCTAATCCCTGCCACTTATTCTATGAATGTTCTTGGCCCTTATAATTTATAATACTATGCATTTTTAGAACAAGTTTTCAAATATTTTTGATGATCAACCACAGTAAAAAAAAATTTTGAATCTTGTATAAATAGATATTTCATGGCCAAAATTGTATTAAGTATAAGAATAATGTATCTTGATTTTTTATACTCTGGTCTGGTCTTTTTAATTTAAAATATGTTGGTCAGGACTCACTAAATTGACTTCATGACCCACTAATGAGAAAACTCTGTTAGAGCAATTAGGCACGGCTGACTTCCAATATCAAAATACAAGAGCTGAGACAGGCCCAGCAAACCTATCTCCAAGTATGTCCTAAGGGACAGCTAGGGCTACTGTGGAAGAAATATTTCACAGGTTTTTTTTTAAAAACCTGTGAAAAATCTTTTGAACTTTGTCATTTATTATTTTGATTCTGTAACTACAGGAGAACTTCTGGGAAACCACAATTGGATAGAAGGGTTTTTCGCAGGCATGGAAGTAGTCTAGAATCCAAAAATCTACATTTCAATCCGTGACGATCTTGGGAAGAACAGATGTTCACAGCAGCATAAGGCTCATTGTCTGACCTCAGGACCCTGTCATTACATCTCCTTCAGCACCCAGTGAAGTGTCTCAGATGAAGAAAATGCTCAATAAAATGTTAGAGGGCACATTTTGAGACTAATAAGGGCTGGAAGAGTGACTTTTGGTGTTAAACGGTACTGTCTTTCTTGATAAACATATGTTCACATTGTTTACTGTCTGCCCTCAGATTATAATCCTAGATCTTAATCTCATCTATATTTTTATTGATTAGTGCCAGCCCTAGAAGATGTAGAGAAGACAAACTGAACATCTTTTGAAAACCATTAGGCTTTAAGCATATAGTATTATTTATTTATTTATTTATTTAGGTACCAGGGATCAAACTCATGACCTTGCACTGGCCAGGCAGGCACTTATGCCACTGAACTAAATCCCTGGCCCTGTATAATTTATCTTATTTAGACTGTGTAACAAATCTGGGTATGAAGGCACATACTATAATCCCAGTACTCTTGAGAGGATGAGGCAAGGGGATCACAAGTTGGAGCCCAACCCGGGTAATTTAGTGACTCAAAGATCTCCTGCTTCAAAATTTAAAAAAATAAAATAAAAAGAAGTGCAGATACAGTGCAGCGCAAAAGCCAACTATGTAACATCAGCTAGCATCCTATGGTTGTTATATATTCAATTATAAAATTCTGATGAAAGAGATCAAAGATCTGAATAAATGGAAAGACACATTGTGTTAATGGTTTGGAAGAGTCAACATAGTAAAGATATGAATGCTCCCAAAATAGCTATAGTTTAGGTGATAGTAATCAAAATCCTAGAAGATAAGCTGATTCTAAAATATGTAAGGAAAGGAAAAGACGCTAGAAGCACTTTTAAAAAATGAAAAAGAAGAATGAAGTTCAAGCTCTTTTGCTATAAGTAAATTTTTTAGTAGTCAAGACAGAATGGAATTAATGAAGAGATAGATACATGGATAAGGACAACAACAAAATTGAGTCCAGAATTAGACTTTTACAAAAATGGTCATTTATTCTCTGACAAACAAAACTGAGAGAAGCAAAGAATAGTTTTTTTTCAACAAATGGTGTCAGAATGATTGATCTTTCATATTAAAAAAACTCTCACACATTTGCAAAATTCAGCCTAAAATGGAGACTAGATCTAAATCTGATGCACAAAACTAGAAAACTGTAAGAAGAAAACACAAGAGAAAATCCTTATGGCCTGGGGTTAGGTAATGAGTTCTTTGAAACAACACAAAAATACCATGCACAAAAGAAAAGTTTGATAAATTAGTGTTTAACAAATTATAACCTTTTGTCTTTCACACTAGCAAAAGAATGAGTTATATATTAAAATATGAATATTTTAAAATCATGTATCTGACAAAGGACTTACATGCCAAATAATAAATAACTGTTAAAACTCAATAAAAATACAAAAAATTTATGTGCAAAGAACTTGAACATAGACTTCACATAAGAGAATAGAAGAAGCCAAATAAGGACATTAAAAGGACATTAATAATGCTCAACATTATTAATCTTTAGGAAAATGCAAATTAAAGCCATACCTTAATACTGCTTTATACCTATTAGAATGACTAAGGTACAAATACTGACAATGCTACATGTGAAAAAGAATGTAGAACAACGGGAACACCCTTATCTTGCTGGTGGGAATGCAAATGATGCAGGCATTCTTGGCAGTTTTTTATGAAGTTAACACATGGGTACTAGTGATCCAGCTGTCTTGAATGTTAATCTGAGAGAAATAAAAGTGTATAATCACGTAAAACACTGCATAGCAGCTTTAGTGGTGAAGCCACCAAAATGTTCTATTGTTCAAAAAGTAATAGTTAAACAAAGTCCATCCATACAATGGAAGTACCACTGGGCTATAAAAAGGAAATAGATCATTGATATTCGCAACACTTTGGATGAAATTCAGACATCATACTGAACAAGACAAGCTATTTGGAAAGATTACATACTCTATGATTTCATTCACATGAAATTCTTGAGAAGACAAAATTATAGAGATGGAGATGGACCTGTTTTGTGTGATGTTTACAGTGGTGATTACATAAACACATAAATCTACACATGTGTCAAAGTTCATAGAATTGTGTGTCAAAGGGGGAAAAAAATCCAACAAACATAGGTGCAGAAACTACATTTTTAAAATTTCCAGGTTTTGGTAGTATTTTCAGAGGCCTACCTTGTTCTGCTCCAAATATAGGAAAACATGAGTTTTGTGTTTTGTGGAGAGTTTTCAGTTTTAATTTTGTCTTCACACAACAGATCTTCTTTTTTATACATATCATTGTTTCTTTTCAAAATAGGGAAAACAGAAGCCCAACAGATCTCAGAGAGATTTAAACTTCCTTTAGTTGGTTTGTATACACAGGAGGGGTTTAACGTTCAGATTTATAGGGATCAAGGAGTTGAAAAAATTACATGTACTAGTGACTGGTCAGTCCACACCATCGGGAAACAGTGTGTTCCTGTTGGATCACTGGGAATTTTGTAGTTGAGTAAAATGTACAGGAACTCCAATATTCAGTTATTTATTAAAAATTTTAGATCTTCTTCCACTAATCTTACTTCTCAACATTAATAAATCAACATAGAAATATTATCTCTTCTTGTGAATACTTTAATGAAAAGTGATGAAAAGGCCAAAATCAAGTTGTCAATCTTGCCATTTCCCTGGTATTCCAAGACTGGGGAGGTGGAGGCTTTGCGATTTGATGCTATTGCTGCCTACTACTAGTTGTGAGAATTGTAGGTGTAACAGACCTCGAGGTTGGAGACTTGCTAGCAAGCTACAGTTCATGACGGACAAGATAAACTTTTTTTAAAAAAATACTTTTTAAAGGTTGCCCAAAGCATAAAAACTGTAGGAAAAAAGAATACATGACTGAGAAAAATATTTGTGTAAGAAACCTAAAACCTTTGTAGATAAGTATGCTGATTTCTTTTTCTGTTCCCAATTTGAAAAACCAATAACAAAACAAAATGACAGGTCACTCAGAAAAGTAACACTAGATGGGAATTTCCTCAATCTTTTTTTTTTTTTTTTATTTTAAAAGAGAATAACACAAAAGGGGGCAGTACAGAGCAGATCAGAAGAGGACAACATAGGCAACACAGTACTTTACATTCAGACAACTGGACATCAACAGTAGCTAACACCGTATCTCTTACTCTGCTACAGTTGAGCATAGTTTCAAATACAATAATATCAAACATATCACAATAGTATAAAGCCATGCATAGAGTGAAAGAATTATGGAGCTTTCTGAACCAAATAACAGAAAATGATCAATGGGTACTATAATATCTCATTTTTGATAAAAAAGAAAAAAATTTGTTTGGACTATCACACATATTCAAATTCCAATGAGACACAATGTGGTAGATAGAACCAATGGTAATAGAACAAAAACAAAAAAGGATGGCAGGACTTCTAAGAAGGATAATATTAAATCAGCAATAGCTGTCATAATGTTTTCTTCAAAACAGCTGTTCATATCATCATGTATGATATAGTCAAACAAAACA